>NJDC01007449.1:61511-76099 GCA_002245475.1 Calephelis virginiensis
TTAAAACAAAGTGAAATAATGAGCAACGATTAACTTATTTAATTCTTTGCTATTTTCATTCAGCCTTTCTAATGATCTAAAATGCACCAATGTTCTGCTCGCATTTGACAGTCGTCGGATTGTCCCAAACATTTGCGGAAAGTTGGACACTCGGCTTTAACACTGCATCTTCGTAACATTCACTGATTATTCACGAGGAATAATACGATTTTAGAACACAGATCTAACCGTGTCCGGACTATTCAATTCACTTTGCAAGTGCTCGAGGTCTGATTTTGGTTTGTTAGTTTACCACAGACTGAATATTTCAATTGGCTTTATTGAAATATCAGAATCAACTGTCAAACATCGTCGATATATTTGACACATAAGAACAACGGAAACGTCATTACATAACTGATACCAGTTACCTACGATTTTGTGTTAGGTTTTCGGCGTCATCGTGAATGAAGGTGGTCTTAATTTTTTCATAATTATTGCATTTCATGTTGATATTGATTGAAATTAGTCAATTTTGGTGGCATTTTGTACAATTTTGTTCAGTGAAAGTACCCAAATGAAATAATCAAGAAGAAATTACAATATCATGTATTTCCTCGTTGCCGCCATATCTCACTACATGAGCTTGAGTAATGAGGCCACCGCTTTACCCAAGAGCCTGACATGACTTACTGGCGACTAATGACTAATGACTAATTATAATTTATTAAAATTGATGTAAAATATGATGCGAATTTACTTGACTAATGGCAAAATACGAGTACTAACGTAAAGGCCAAAACTTAAAATAAGAAAAGAAAAAGAGTCAAGGAGTTTTGGCGCCATCGTAAATGAAGATGGTCGTAGTTTTTTCACAATTATTGAACTAAGTGTAAATTATGAGTAAAATTAGTTAATTTAGGTGGGAATTAGTTTAATTTTGTTCAGTGAAAGTGCTCAAATGAAATAATCATGAAAAAATTAGTGTATCGTGAATTTCCTCGCTGCCGCCAAATCTCCCAAAGTGAACTTATGTAAAGTGACCACCGCTTTACTCAAGACCTTGACGTGATTTTGTAAATAGTGACTAATGACTGCACAAGAATGATTAATACGAAAGACATGTGACTAATGACTGTATAAGATATAATTAATACGGAAGACGTGGCAGCATGGCCTAAAGGTCTTAGCCGGCTCCAGAAAGGGGCAAATTAACTTAAAAAAAGAAGAATCAAATATCAAATATCTTCGACATGTTTACACATAACAACAACGGAAATGTCAGTACCAGTACATAAATGATACCAGCTACCTATGATTTTGTGTAATACCAATATCTGCATTATCAAATTAATGAGCCACTAAAATAGCCAAATAAAATTGTAACATGATGTAGTTATATGATGTTGTTAATTATAACAATTACAATAAATGGGATGTGCTTTCGTTTATTATTTGTTATGTGTTTTTTTCAGGTGGTGGCAATATCTTAGTAACAAATAAAATTCAGCACATACCAATAATTTGCAATTGTACATACATAAATGCATATTTTCACGCCAAGTCCCTTACGAGGTAGGGAGATAGTATCGAGTGCCAAATTACACGATCCTGACAAATCTGTCTGGCTTCCGTCACATTTATTAACCTTTTCATACAAACACGCTTGTTTCGGAGACTCTTGACACCACTCTTGGATAATATCCAAGCAATCTGATCATGGAATGTCAACCTTGGTCTCCCCGGGTACATCATCCTACCATTTGCAATGGTACCGTATCTTAGTCACAACGCAGATTTTGGCAAAATCCCATTATCCCATTATAAGAAAAGTGGGCAAAAGGCGTTAAAAAAACCTACGATTTTTGAAAATGTTAATAGAAATAGAAACTAAATAGTAACGTGTTTATTTGCTAAGTATCAAAATATTAAAAAAATATTAGGTATTATTATAATGAAGTTCGAAAATATCATTATTTAATTATAGGTGCTTGCATGTGCAATTTTTGTATTTTGCCATATAAATTATTATAGTTTTTTTGTGCTGATCTTTTTGTACAAAATTATTTCCTAACCATACCAAAATATTTAAAATGTTCAACGATCGACACTGCTGCAGTACAACACGTTGATTTTTGAAGGGAAAACTTCTTTAGCGGCGTTGCGCACTTTTTTTGGAATGGGTAAAAACTTCTAAGCTCGCGTCAGATCGTCAGAACGTAAGACGAACACTGGCCATGCGCAAATACGACGGCGCGAGATCTAAAATAAAACGTAGATTCATTGCTGTTTTTGTATTGCTTAAATACCACTATAGACTAAATAACCATTGAAGGAATTATTTTCTTTAAATCTGTATCTCACATATAAATGAATGATTAAATTTTAGTAACAAAACTGTAATAACACAAAAAAGTTAGCTTTATTTCAATTATGTTCAAAACTTTGTAATGAGTATATCCGTTCCAACCGGAATTTTCTTTATGTAAATCACTTTCAACCTCTTTTGCATTTCACTTGACTATACTTTGAGATTTCAAAGTTAACTTTCAAAGTGTTCCTCTCTTTGAAAATTAACTTTCATCCTTTTCGCTTCTTGAATTTCATCGATCTCGGTTAATTGCTTAATTTCATTTAACTTATTTATATTCAAACTTATTAATAATTCTTACAGTGTAACCTTTTAAACTTTTATGAATATAAAATTGATTTTAAATTTAAATATGAAAGTGTTTTAGCTGCAAAATGGAATAACCTATTTTTGCTAGATTTTGGCAGAGAAACAAACATACCCAAGAAATGAAATTTTCTCAGCGTTGTTCCGGGTTCCTTTTCATAATAGACCATCTGTCTTCCTGCCAGGTAGCTCGTAAAAGGCAACCATAGCCTTACCGTCACTAACACCGTGGCATCTGACTATACTAGTCTGGTCGAGTTTGGTAGCAACTTGCCCGTGATTGGTACCTCCAGTTTACATATTGCTGGCGCCATAACGTAGCGCTTGCCACTGACGAGTTCCGGTTCGGAGGATAAGGTAGCGAGTAAACTTGCTTTTGGTCAAGGTCTAACAACCCGGCCTAGAGTTGGCAACGCCCCATTACCATCTCTATATTATATTTCTAGACAGCGTGATTTCTTTTACCATCAGGGAATCCGTACGCTTGTTAGCCAAATCAATCATCAATATAAAAAAAATACACATTTAATTTATTGTGATGCAACAATAGAAATAGTGCAGTAACGCACCCATAACGTCTTTACACCACGGCTGCCTATTACCATCAGGAAAAAGGAAAGTCAAGTACCTGTTCGTAGTCATTCCATTAAAATACTTATCTTGATATTAAAAAAAGTTCAATATCTTCCGACAAAAGCTATCCGTAATGTACTCGTAGATAAGAACCATCTAAACCACGTCAGATTTCAAATAAAATATGTACACCAAAATAGATTTATTCATTTAGGAGTAATAAAGCCATACACAGAGAAACACATAAACACAGCCACGTGAAACGAATAATCGTTTTTATCGTAAGGGGTTAAAAATAGTAAAAAGCAAAAACGATAAAATTATAAAACATTTTTCAAGAGTTATAATACCCTAGTAAAATAAAAGTGTACAAATAATATTGAATACCTAATGAAGCTTGAGGGGTAATCAGGACACGAGAGGACACCTCTCATGGCTAATGAATTGAAAAACAATGATCGTCGGTCTGTGCTGACCTCTTTCGCACCCCTGCTAATACTTTGTTCATAGTCTATGAATATCCTTTTGAGCATTAGCTATTTATAACACGTTTTTGCTATAAGTTCTAATTTTGTTTGAAAAAATGCTGGTATCTAATAGAGATTTATAATGAGTTTTTCAAACTACGGGATAGAATGCAGTTCTATATTTTCTTTGAGCAAGTTTTGAATAAACAGGCATCAAATTAAGATGATCTACTACCATGATGTGCAAACACTGCAGAACGCACAAACCAAGAATCAGACTAGTTTCTAATAAAAATATATTTTTCTCTGCTGAGTAAAAAAAAATAACTTCGAATTTCTTCGAAATTTAATTTAATTAGGATTCGTTGAACGTTGACTGATTAATTAACGCAAATAAAATATTATTAATTGATGTGAATAATATAATAGCATCAGTGTTAAAAAAGGTCGCTGTAGTCTTTAAGTAATAGTTATGCATGTGCATACAATGTAAGAAAATATTGTGGGAATTGATTATTTTGTAATTGAAAAAGTCCGGAAACTTATTAGATAACATAAGTTACATGTTGAAAAAAAATATAAAAAATTCAGATTTCTCAGTTTTTCAAAAATCGATTTCAAAAAGAGGAGAACTGATTCTGATATTTTTTTGAAAACGTAGGTTATGGTTTACAAGTAATCCTCTGTCCTAAGTTAATTTTGTTATGATCCGACTAGTGGGTTTTTGAGATACACTTAATAATGTATTAATTGACGATAACATCAACATAGACTAAAATCTATGCATTGACAAGTGTACACTCTACTAGTAGGATGTTGATAAAATATATTTGGTACCATCTCGTAACCATTAGCTAGAGTAAAAAGAATGATATAGCCCAGTTTTTGATTAGACCCATTTTCAATATTTTGTGTTTTTTAAAGTTTGAAAGAGTTTAAATTACTACCATGTTCAGAGGTATATTTCAAATTTAAAAAATACGAAAATGCATCTAGTATATATTTAAATAAATATATCTGATGAGTGATTAATTTAAAATAGGAACGTATTCATCAATAACTGAAGACTTCCAACAACACCCGAATTACTGGACACTGATATTGATACCACCTTGGATGCATCGAAGTGTGTGGTCTTTGACCCCATAAATAGTTTAGCGAACTTGACCCTGCTGTTTGTTCAAAATAGCCTTAGTATAATGAATACGTGAATGCCTTTGTACATTTATAATTTTACTAGCTGCCCGCCCTCGTTTCGCTTCGGTTATTCAAGAATAAAATTCAACGATATTTAATTTTGCGCCCGGAGATTTTAACTTTTGATAACTCATTAGTTGTTATTTTTTTTCTGATAGTGTAAAAGGCAATTTTGATCTAAATTACACGCATAACGTATCTAACAGATTTATTTGATTAAGGGTTAATACTGTATTGTTAAAAATATGTTCTAAAGTAACCCTTCATTTTACAGTTTTAAGTAAACGCAAAAAAACGGTTATTGTGAGTTATTCTTTAAAGATAGACATATACCACCGCTTACTTTTTTTGAAATCTAACGAAGAGAAAAAATCCCACCATACATTGTTTTGTTAAAACTCAAAAGGTTTTGGCAGCGTTTTCGAGGAAAGCTCCCGATCGGCTTATGTTTTGCCGACATATTGAACTAATATCGTTGGTTTGTACAAAACATAAACTTACTATACACTAAAACCTTCCTCAAGAATTATTCTATCTACTATTGAAAACCGAATGAAAATCCGTTTAGTACTTTTCGAGTAAATCGCGAACAGACAGACAGACGCGGCGGGGGACTTTGTTTTATAATATGTATTGATTATTGATGCCTATTCGGCTATATATAGTTAAGGCTAAAATAAATTTAATATGTATTACATAGAGATGTTATATTAAGCTGTATAAATTCTCACTTGTTGATCTGACAGACGTTGGTTTATCCTTAGCAAGAATATTGTAATTTTCATTCGTACTTTGCCCTGAAAACAACTAACAACAAAAAGAAAATTAGCCAAATTGGTCCACCAATTCACACTTGGTAAGATGATCAAAAAAACGGAAATTAATGTTGTAAAGTATACCTATGTAATATAGATTTATATCGATAACTAACATGAAACGAGAAGATATAAAACATTGACAAATTTGTTTAGATTTTAAATTACACTTGATTTTTTTACGAAAAGCATTCCGAGTCACTGAAAACAACATTCACAATATTTTTATAACTGGCTCCATTTACCTTCCACTTCAAATTTAAAACCCGAGCTCCATACTTAGTGGCAAGATTTACAGTAGGGTTTCATTTATAAATAATAAAGTATTATTAAAAATACTTAAAAATTGGTACGTGTGTGAAATAACTCTTCTTTCTTAATCCATATGTAATTCAAATAAAAAAATATGTGATTATAATGATAACTAAATCATGTGTAAAATGTGGAATGAAAACCATTGTAATTCAATAGTTATTAATTCAATAACTTTTCAAATAATATGTGATTTGAAAATAGTAACGTATCCATGTATTCGTATTAGTAACTAAGGTATCTTGAAACTTGTAAACTAATTTGCTTCCTGTTTTGAACAACGCCCAAGTCACTCGACGCTTATATTGAGACTACTTTACATGTACTAAGGTGTGTGGACTTTGAAACCATAAATAGTTAAGCAAACTTGGCCCTGCTATCTGCTGAAAATTGTCGTGCTGTATAGAATATTTCAATGCCTTTGTAAATTTCGATATTGATGCCTGTGGCTTCATGTTGTTTAAGTTCTGTATGTTAATGACGAAAGCAAAGAAAAGGCTTTGTTTCAATACGATAAATTAGTAAAAACTGTTGTTGAAAATCATCATGTTTCAGAAGTAATTCACTTCAAAATTTCTATCCAACTAGTTATTGTAAAATAGCAACGTATCAATAATAATTAAAGTACAAGGAAACTTGTAAACTAATTTGCTTCCTATTTCCAACCACACTTAAGGTATTTGACCTGATATTGAAATTACCTTGCTTATATTGAATTGTGTGGACTTTGAAACCATAAATAGTTCAGCAAACTTGCCTCCGCCATATTCTGCTCGAAATTGCTTTGCATTATTGTATACTTCAATGCTTTGTTGAAAACCTTCTTATTGATGCATATCCGGCTTTACATAGTACAAGTTTCTCTCAAGTTATGTGCAAGATACGCTCCTGACTACTCATATTATTTAATTGAAAACAACTACATGTCATCTATAGACATATACATAACGTGATTGAAGAGGAAGGTTTATATATACTTATATTTCATACCCGTGCGAAACGGGGGCAGGCCGCTAGTATCCCTATATAACAGACTGAGTTCCTATATTTAATGAATTTTCTATTGCCGTTCAGAAATTTTGCAAAATTTCTAGAAAATATATAAAACACGAGACAAAAATAGAAAGAAACAGATAAAAAATATATTATACGTTTCCGTCTACTTTTGTCTGATTTTTTAGGAATTCTTTACAATATTGGACTTCATGCATATTCTGCAATAGAAATAATATAAAATGCTACGTTACAATAACTGTAGAATTAAATACAAAATGATTCATGAAAATCAGTATATTTCAGAAGCAATTCATTTTACAACTTCAATTCATCTACTTAATCGAAAATAGCATCGTTCCAATAACTAAGGTATAGCGAAACTTGTAAACTAATTTGCTTCCACTTCTCGACAACACCCAAGTCACTCGACACTGATATTGAGACCACCTTGGATGTATCGAAGTGTGTGGGTTTTGAACCCATAAATAGTTTAGCGAACTTGGCCCTAACATTTGTTCGATATTGCCTTGCTATATTGAATGCTTCAATGCCTTTATAAATTTATAATTTTGGTATTGATGCCTATTCTGCTTTATATCGTCTGTGGAGTTTATTTATCTTCATTATGTATTAAATTTATTCAAGTATCTATTTAAGTATTAGTATGGTTGACTAACAACCATAACACAAGCATATAATTTGCTTACCTTCGTTTACATTCAATTTTGCAGTATGAAAACTTTTGTAGATAAGCATCAAAATCGTTAATCCTATTAATATTATAAATGCGAAAGTTTGTAAGTATGGATGTATGGATGTTTGTTACTCTTTCACGCTCGAATGGCTGAACGGATTTGTCTGAAATTTGGAAGACAGATAGATTGTGACCTGGATTAACATATAGGCTATTTTTAATCCCGATCGCACACCGGGTTTCTGTGAAAACGCGGGCAAAGCCGCAGGTAGCAGCTAGTATTTAAATAAACTTGGAAATCCAAGTCTTAAAGTTTTCAAAGTTCGCTTTACTTCTGATTAGGATTTTAAACATAAACCAAGTCAACGTGATTTGTATGAGTTTTATCTTCTTCATTACACCTCAGAGACCGACAACTGATAAAAAGAAACACCTTTGTGTAACTTTAATCTCACCCTAATATTTCGGCTTATTTTAGCCTCTGCAACCCTAGTAATCTTGTAAAGCATTAAACTAGATTTAGGTTAAGATAAAAGACTGTTTTGTTTATAATTCTAGTTGCTTTTTGTAAAACGTAGATAACTAAGATAATTTAATAACAGTAAAACTGCAAAGAACTGAATTAATTGCTAGGGTTCCGTACCTCGAAAGGATAAATGCCCCCGTTATAATCGCTTTGTTATTATGTCCGTTCGTCAGGATCCTTTTTTACAAGAACACGTGAAGGCATAAAGCTGAATACTCAGGTCTACTGTCCCAGGAATCTGAGAAAAAAATTAGGCTTGACGAAAGGTTACAGGTTCAAATCCTGTCTGGAGCGAAATTTTTTCTTTCTTTAAAATTTATAGAAATTTAACCCAAGCACAGAACAACCGCTTAAATAAAATTACCTTGAGTAGTTATCAAGTCTGCTGCCCTTGCCGTAAAGGTTAACCCTAAATTTTTATTTGGTTTATAGTAACAAACTGTTTTTTTTTTGTTATATGCCTGGGATAGGCAATCGGAATGGGATGGGATAGGAAATTCATTAGATTTTGGTTTTTATAATTTAAATATACTATGCTGAACCTGCCTATGTTCAGCAGTGGACGTCCTATGGCTAAAATGATGATGATGATACACACTTTTTCGAAGTAAACAATTGGTAACACCCGGTACCCACTATACACTATAGTGGATAAGTACAAGCGTTTACCTCGAAAAGTGTGTATACAACGGAATTCCACCAAGTGCCGACGATAGCAAGTAGAGATTATATACTGTTATCTATACATTTTAAAGAAAGAAAATACTATACTACTATGATGACTTGATCGCCTCTGTGATTTAGCAGTCTGGCGTTGGATTTGACTTATTGAGGTTCCGGGTTCGACCCCGGATCGGGCAACAAAAGAGACAAGAAATGTGTAGTTTAAATTTCTAATAAAAATAACGTAGGCTGGGATTGAATATAATATGCCTGGTTGGCGACAGGATTGTCACCTATCACGATGTGTAACTTAGCGTTTTCGGCTAGCTAGTCGTGGGTCTCTTGATTGTGCCTCTGCCTACGGCGTCGGAAATATGGACGAAAAAATGCTTTTTAAGTAGCTTTATGATTTTACGTGCAAAATATTCCGTATACCCAACTATGCGAAACCTTCCGTGTATTCGAGCACGTAAGTACACCTTTCTCATAATTAAAGTAAATCGCCGCGGGTGTACGGGCTTTGGTTAGCATATTACAATCAAGTTTAGAAGGTCACTGAACTTCAAAATTATGCGTCTTAATTTCCACTGGGGCCTGGGGCTTCATGAGCTAAAATCCCTTAACTTTCCTGTGGGAATTCATTGAGATATTTATATGAAAAAATCTATATCTATCTTTCATTCATAGACCACACACGTGCGAAGCTTTACCACAATCATCTAACATTTTTGAAAAGTTTTTCTCCATTTTCCTTTTTTTTCTAAATCTCTTTTATTTGTTCTACATCTTTAACTATCTGATTGCCAGATTTTAGCTAGATAGTGCCAACTAGTGACATTAAATAGATAAATTAATAGGGAACATTATTATATGCAAATGGGGCATACTCTGAAGAGTAATTTGGTTTGATTCCAGCAGGTGATTTCCACCTTCGGACATTGCGTCAGAGTTTAAAGTATCATGTCCATCATCTTCATCTACCTAGAAAATGCCCAACACACCGTCTACCGAACTATGTCCTCCATTTAAAATCGTGTTCACTAGCTATTAATTTTGCGGCAATTTTAACCAGAGCACTGTCACTTCATTTTGCTCCACTTTTGAAATATTTCAATTAGTAGAACCTTTACTTTGATGATATTTTAAGAGTTTCCTGGTGGTAAAAAATTTACGTCGCCTAGAGACCCCAAAAATGGTTACAATGCGTTGCCAACCTGAGTCTAGAATGTTAGGCCCCGAGCAAAATTAAGTTTTTTCGCCTACCTTACCAAAATACGTCAACAGCAAGCGCTGACTTTATGACGGTAGGAATAAGTAAAGAGGTGGTACTAATGCGGGCGAGTCGCTGCGAACCTCTACCACCTAGTTAGATGCCACTATGTTGGTAACGGTAAGTCGTGCTTGGGGTATAAATAATGGGTAAAAACTTCTAAACTCGCGAAAAGACACGTGACCTGATCGAAAATTCGTAAGACGGCGTCGGGCGCTTGCGCGAATGTTCGTATTGTCATGTTTGTGTACGATAGCGCAATAAATGAATATTGTATTCTAACACATAAATGAAAGTACTTTTATACTGATAATTAAAGCAATTCGTGCAAAATTATTTCCTAGACATTCCAAAATATCAAAAATACACGATATTAATATTCAAGTTTTCACTTCTGCCAGCACTCCCGGAGCGCAACCCGTCGTCTTTTTAATTTTTTTTTATTGGTTTCCTGGTATCGTGAACTATTGTTCGTTGTAATAGCTGCTCTATTTTCATGTAGTCCCTGTATAAATGAATATAAATAGATTTACATGTATGGAATTTCAAACACCTTTCTTTACTAAGTAGGTCAAATACATCAATATACCAGTTGAAACTAGCGCCAACCGACGATTTATGACTCTGAGTTATGAATTTTCCGCCCGGGGATTAATTCGAACCTTCCTAAAACTAAGAAGTTAAGAAGAGATTAATTTAAAGTAACTTTAATAAGAAATTACGTTTTAAACACTCTTTCATTATATTTTTTAATAAATTTAACGCTACGTTATCTGAACTTTAGCAAGTTTCTGTAATATAGGTCAATTGCATTTCTCATAATCATCTCTATAGTCTAGCGGTCCCGCGTCGGTCTCGAGTTCTTGAAGTCCCGGGTTCGATTCCCGAGTTGGACACAAAAGAATAGAAAATGTATATTTGCAATTTTCTAATAAAAATAACGTTGCCTGGGATTGGTTATGTGCCCGGTTGGCGATAGGCTTGCTACCTATCACATTGAGGGAGTAAGTGTCTTCAGTTAGTGATGGGTGCCTTTGTTGTGCCTCTGCCTAACACTTCGGGATATAGGCGTGAAGATACTTTTTATAAAACTCGAAATTAAAGAATATTGGTTTTGTTTTCACTGACACCGTGACTATGACTAGGTGCTAGAATAAAAAGACTGCTTTTGTTGGGCTGACTTCATGTCATTAGATAGCAAGCAAGCAAATGGCTCTTCTGATGGTAAGAGATAACCGCGGCCTAAGACCATATATGTTACAGGTGCGTTGCTGTCCTGCTATTGAAATGCCAGACCTATTTTGCAAGTCTACCGGCTACCTTACCCTCCAGACTTGACCTGTTTAGCCTTTGCTCACCTCTTACGAGCTGCCTGACAAAGAGGCAGATAGTCTATCCTACTCAGAGGACACGGATCAACTTGGCGAAAAAACTTCAAATGTGACAGGTAGTAGAGTTTTACAAAGACTCATTTCGATTTTTTAAATGTCTGTACTTTTTCATGAAATCCATTGTCGTCTTCCATTTTAAGGTACATCAATGGCAATAAATGAGTATCTTATTTAGTAGATCGAATATCTATTTGGTCTACTAAAATATTGTGACATTTGGCACTTTACACTCCTTAAGAAGTATATGTAAGTAATATATCATATCTTATCATAACATATCATATCATATTATAACATATTATGTTTCTCTTAATACTATCTAAATTGGATTTGAGAAAATGTTGGCAATTTTAATCCTATTAAAATTATTTAATTTGCAATTTCCCTCAAAAACAACGTATTTGTACTACGCAACTAAACAGAAAAGACAGTGCATTATGAATGAGTAGGACTTACCGGTCGCCAAAAGCCCTAAATATATCCAGCTCCACACAACAACACACACACATTACTAAACTGTTTTATTAGCACCAATAATACACTCACTTTTAAAAACAAAGGTGGTAATTTTGTGGCGCACTCACTAATTTTGAGTTATCGCTATCTTCTTTCAACGAAAGTAATAGAAAAAGGCAAGATTTTTTTATCGCTGTCAAATTAGTATTTACAAGACATATCAACAAACGTTTAATCTATTACTTCGAAAACCTTGATTAAATATTTCCCAATTTAATACGTCCGGACTATTTTGACATTTCTTAAATGATCTATCTCTTTTTTCTTTGCTTAATTTTAGAAATATAGCATTTAAAATAAGTTTAGTTTCTGAAAGGTTTGGTTAAATAGGCGTTAAGTTTATTATAAAGACAGAAAATATTTAGAATGTTAAATTTAAACGTTGTTTTTACATCATTACTATGTGAAATTTTCCTAAAATTGGGAACATAACCGTGTCAAATAACACAATTTTTGTAAAGATTTGGTGGAAACGATAGCATTCATTCCGAAACATGAAACTAGCGTGGTTATAAAATAGCGATTAAAGAGGTTCGAGAGAAAATTAACGATTTAAGAAGACCAAGTTGTAGTCTAGTTATTAAAATTCAAATGTGATTTGGTATATAAGATGTTGATTTAACATTTTCCGTGTAATTTCTGATCTTAATCATGTGGAATGTGCATCTAGAAAGCTATAAAAAGTATTTAAAATATACAGAGAAAGTTTAATAAAATTATTCATTATTAACTTCCACTCACTTCGCCTACGTACAAAAATACAGAAAATGTTATAATAATTTGCAGTCTAGTTTTTATTCTCACGTATTAACTACATTATTTTTAAATTTCATCTTAATCTCGTCAGTTGTTTATGTGTAAAAGAGAAACAAACATCCATCCAACCTCACAAATTTTCACATGATTTATAATAATAGGTTTTGAAGGATGGCAGACAAAGAAGTAGCTTTTTTGTTGATAAAAGACAAGCGTAGCTTCCATATACGAAAGATGTTTCTCGTGTGTCGCTATTTTATTTCCGAGATCTTGAGCCGCGTATGAAAACCTAACCATCCATCTAGCTACTCTATTTTTTTAACTGTAAGTTCAGCGAATAATCCCATGTCTCTCCTGAGATATAACTAAAACGTAGTGATTATATTCTCTTTTATATAACCGTGCCCTACATACCATAGATGTTATACGCGCTTCGCTGCTCTGGGCCGGGATGATAGGCATATTGTGCAAATTTAACAGGCAACCTACTCTTCGGACCGGAACATGACAAAGTCAGTATGAAGGCTGGATCCCTACCCGGGCAAGTTGCTGCCCAGCACTCTATTACGTCTAGTTAGTAATGATATATTTAACCACCACTCACCTCTTATGAACTGCCTGGCATAGATGTAGATGGTCTATTCTACTCAACAGACCCGGACCAACACGTGTAATATTCTTCTCCAGAACACTAGCATTATAACCAGTTTTGACATTATGACATTTATCCAGGCATACTGCTACACAGAAACCCAATATTCTAAATTTGAACGACTATGTAAAATATTGGTCAACTGATTTAATACGTCTAAAAATATACATACATACATACATATATTCACGCCAAGACCCTTATGGGGTAGGCAGAGAGTATCGAGTGCCAGACCTCACGATCCTGACAAACCTGTCTTGCTTCCTTCACATTCATAACCCTTTTCATACAAACACGCCGGTTTCGGAGACTCTTGACACCACCCTCGGATAATATCCGATTGATCTGATCGTGAAATGTCAGCCTTGGTCTCCCCGAGTACCTACATCCATCCACATTCGCTTTGTATATCTGCTTTGTCAATCTTTCATCTGTCATTCTTTCCACATGACCGAACCAGCGGAGCATGCCCTTTCGCGTTTTAACACCAACACTTTCTTTCAATCCCACTCTTTCTCGGATCTCACTGTTACGAATGCGGTCAGCAAGCGTTACACCACAGATTTTCCGTAGTGCTCTCATTTTGACCGCATGTATCCTACTTTCATGCCCTTTCTGACATACCCAACTATATCTAAAACTATAACATATCTAAAAATATACAAAAGATAAATCGGAAAGCTATAAAAGAATCACGATCACAGCAATAAAAAGAGTACGGATAAACAAATAGTCTGTTTTAAAAATATCGTTTGATGCACTGAACTATAAATAGTGTTTACGATTTTCAAAGCAACTTTCAAAATAGGAGAACATTCTCAGCACCAGCGTTATATCTGTTACCTAGTAACATCGTTTTTAGTAGATTGGACTAATTTTGGGAACTTCAACCATATGTTAATTTGTAATATAAAAAATGAAACCGATTGACTTTAGTGTAAAGTTAAAAAAAAAGTAGGTACAGGGTTATTAAAAAGTGTGGTTCGATATGAATATTTTCTGTTTTATTAATTAATGATTATTTTTATGTTGTTTATTTAGTAAACATAAAATTACACATTTTTTTTATTTTAGTTTTTTTTTTTTTGAAATATGGCATCAATT
>NJDC01007449.1:76587-89931 GCA_002245475.1 Calephelis virginiensis
TGATGCACTGAACTATAAATAGTGTTTACGATTTTCAAAGGCACTTTCAAAATAGGAAAACATTCTCAGTACCAGCGTTATATCTGTTACCTAGTAACATCGTTTTTAGTAGATTGGACTAATTTTGGGAACTTCAGCTATATGTTAAAATGAAATGAAATGAAAATTATTTATTTGCGGAATATGTGTGTTAAAAAGTTGTTATAAAGATATTTAAGAATACAACATATTCTACCACATTGTAGTGTGCAAATATTTAGTTAATCTTAAGAAGTTACATATTTCTATAAAAATATACATTTAAATCACAGCCCTTATTTACATTTTAATAAACATTTTATTTATTTATAAACATAACTTTCTTAATTTATTATAAATTAATTTAAAGGTAGATTAATTTTTAGTCCTATCTACCGTACACTGTCACACACACACAATCTGTAATATAAAAAATGAAACCGATTGACTTTAGTGTAAAGTTAAAAAAAATAGTAGGTACAGGGTTATTGAAAAGTGTGGTTCGATATGAATATTTTCTGTTTTATTTAATAATGATTATTTTAATGTTGTTTATTTAGTAAACATAAAATTACACATTTTTTTTATTTTAGTTTTTTTTTAAATATGGCATCAATTGATGAAAGAAGGCGTTACTTTGATATCCGTACTTAAATCTAAATCAAATTATTTAATTTGCAATTTTCCGCCCAAATTGCAAAAAAAAAAATTGTTGGAAAATCGTAATTTAATTAATTTTATTTTCAAAAATTGCAAAAATTGTTGGTGGAAAATCGCAAATTAAGTAATTTTATTTGAGTTTAATTATAGCATCAACGTTTAAAAAGAAGGAAGTTTCTTGGCTCAATTATTTCAGACTGAAGCCAGTGTATTAAATTTTAAAACATGATTTAAACAATGTCGTTAAAAAAGGCTACATACGTACAAAATAGTAATTAAATACGACAACTATAAATATGTAAATGTAAACAACTGATACTCACTTCTATCAATGTCTATCAATCTATTATTCTCTATCTGTCTGTATAAGAAACATAGAAAGAAACATGCAACATACAAACATTACATCTCTAAATAAAGTAAATCGACAATATATATGAATATATATAATCCTACACATTTTTGTATTTGTGTCTCTTACCTGTCGTTTTTCCGTTGCATCCGGTTTGAAATCACGATTCTAAAGAAGTTTCACTTCAATAAATAATAAAATGAAAAGGTGTCGTTTCGTCCACTGTGGACGATTTTGTGAACGAAACGTCAGCAAGTCTAATCAAGTACATCTTTCAACTTATTATACATAACAGTGTTTTATGTCAGGTTACAAAGATATGTCATTTAACTTACAATGACAAAGACTGTCTTTGTGGAGTCAAGGTAATCAAAACTAATTTTCATTGTCAACGTGTGACAGGGGTTTTACATAGACCTCAAATAATTATAGGAGAATAAGGAGCAGTGTCAACTAACTGTCAAATTGTCAAACCCAACCGTCCCCGGTACATCCTATGGACAAAAAGATAGAGTTTGTATGATGTCAAAATAATAAAGTTTACATGATCTATATAAGTTGTAAGACAGCAAATAAATATATTATATAATGTGAAAAGGGTCATTAGGTCAGTCCCTGAAATATTATTAAAAAACAGTTACTGCTACGTGTTGTATACAGGATACAAAATTTAGAACGAAGGTTATAAAATATTTTGTCCTTTTACTTTTTTGCGGATTAATTTTTAGTATAATTTAACATTTAGAATATCTACACCGAAAAAATCTACCGTTTGTAAAAAAATATTAGACGGCTAAAAATTAAAATATGTTAATAGATATTTTTTTTATGGTAATGGCAGGCAAACAAGCGGACGGATTTCCTGATGGTAAAAAATTCACGCTGCCCAGAGACACAAAAGATTGTAATGGTGCGTTGCCAACCTGAGGCCGGGGTGTTCGACCTCGAATAAAAGTACGTTTACCAGCTACCTTACCCTCCGAACTAGAACACGTTATGACGTTATGGCGGCAGGAATAGGTAAGGCGGTGGTACCAATCCGGGCGAGTCGCTGCGAAACTCATCCACCTAATAAATTGTTTTGTTTAAATTAAACTTCTATTCACAATATTTTTAGCTGGCTTGAGTTTGTGTGTTCGTCAGCGTGAAAGTTTATTATTATTTATTCTGACATTGCAACTATCTGCATATCGAATTTCAGCCAAATCCATTCAGTTATTTTGGATGTTTGTGTTGATATACAAGATATATTTTTACGTGATTACTCGGCCGATAACGTACCGATTGAGTTGGTACTTTATTAAAAGTTACATAAACATTTTGGTGTAGTCACATATAAATTTTATCGTAATCCAAGTAGTAGTTTTTGAAAAAAACATACATAAATTTTCGCGTATAATATTGTTGTTAGTGATTTTATCAAAACAGTTAAAAATTTGCAGTGAGATGAAGATAAACTTTATGTGTGACCATATAGGAACCACTAACTATATTCTAAAAATAGAACTAGAAACAGATTGGTTTTTTTGAGTTTTATCGCATTTTCATTGTTACATTTTAAGATTTTTTTTCTCATATTTTTTTTACACACTAGTAGCCGATCCAGCGAACGTCGTAATGCTTGACATAAACAGTTTGAATAAATAAAAGATTTTTTTTTCCATTTTCCCTGTGTTTTCCTGGTTTTTCTCTTCAAGATACCTCTCCATGATAATAAAATAATGGAACAAAGCAGAATTAGTAAAATCGGCCTATCAGTTCTGGTGTAACGCGAAAAGGGAATTCATTTTTATATACAGGGTGACATTTAAAGTACCAGTCAAATTTTGAGAAACGATACAAAATCGATAGTATTTTCTATCTAAGAAGTAATTAAATAAAAAAAATCAGATTAAAATTTTTATAGAACTCAAAATAAAAGCTATACTAAAACTAGCTGTTACCCGCGTTTTTGCCCGAGTGGTTAATGATCCCACAGGATCGTTTTTTTGAGATCACTATGAAAATCGGTACAGCACTTTTTGCGTAAAGGAGTAACAAACATTAAAACTTTCACATTTATAATATTAATAGGATTTGGCTGGTCCTTTTAAAGTAGCCCTGTATATATAGATAGATTATACTAAAGAAGGAAATAAATAATATTTGACTCAATGACGTCAAAGATTTTATTAGTGCCTCTTTAACATGAAGGTATAAAGTTTCTGTAAAATATTAACAAAATAAATAGAATAAAGACTTCTTATCGTAAATAGGTTGTCATTGGAGACTTGCAAAAGATAATATTAAAATTTTAAGTGAAACGAATATCCGCAACCTAACTCTTGTTAAATTTAGAAATTCTTGGTGTAGAAACTAAATGACTTTAATAAAGACGATGGATTGTTCCAGCTCGGCGGTGGATAGAACGAGACAGTGACAAAATGTAGGTCGGAGCATGTAATCCTAGATCCAGATGAAACTCATATGACTTACGGATTTATTTCGTTTATTTTACATTTGATTAACTTTTGAATTTATCCTTGTGCTATTTTTGAAGCGAAACTTTCCTGAATGTGACCTGATCGAAAATTCGTAAGACGGCGCAGGGCGCTTGCGCGAATGTTGTCATGTTTGTGTACGATGGCGCAATAAATGAATATTGTATTCTGCCACATAAATAATAGTACTTTTATACTGATAATTAAAGCAATTCGTCCAAAACTATTCCTTACCATTCTAAAATTTTAAAAATGTACAATGTTAATATCCAAGTTTTCAATTCTGCAGGCACTCCCGGAGTGCAAACCGTCGCTTTTATTTAAATTTAGGTTATTAGTTTCTAATTTGTAGTATCATAACTTTTGAACGGATGGACCGAATTGGATTTGAGTTTTTGTTTGAAATCTGACAATATCGAGATGGTTCTTAGTTACAGTATATGTAGTTTATGTCAGTTTTTTGTTTAAATTATTTTAGTGCTATTATGTGATAAGATAGCGAACGAGCTTGATTGACCTATAAATACCATAGATATTACAGGTACGTTGCTGTTTTGTGACTAGTTATTCACTTAATGTGTTAAAACAACCAACAAACACATGGTTCTTCCGATTGTAACAGACAGTCAGACAGAGATATACAGTGACCTTACTCTCTGGGTCGGAACATCACAGTACCAATCATTGACAATATGGAGATAGGAATAAATAAAGTGACGGACAAGTTGCTGCACAACACTCTGTTACTAATAATCTTGTTTTAAAACTTATAATTATAAGAAAACTGTTAGTCTAAAGGTTAACTCAGATAGAATGCATTTAGCATTAAGTTCGCCTTTTGTACTCACAATTTTTATTTGTGTACAATCAATTTTAAATAAATAAATAAATATATTTTAACATATGCTTAGTTCTAAGAGCTCTTATCGTCTCTATGGTCTTATGGTAGTATTGGTACATAATGTTCCAAATTTAATTTTCTAACAAAAACAACGTTTATTAAAATTCCTCGGCAGGTGGCAGATTTGACACCTATGACATTGTGGGACTGTGTATTTTCGCCTAATCAAGGATGCCATGGTTGCATGTCTACTTCATCGGTGGTAAGCGCATAAATTAACTCTTAATTTTTTTACAGCTGCAAGGTAAATTGCCTACTTTACTCTCCATTATAGGCACAGTTATCAAAACATAATTGAACCAACTATCCGGAGGAAGGAGAGCTATGTCATATTATTTTTAGCGCAAATTGTTATAAATTAAAAAAGTATCTTCGCGCCCATATCCCCAAGGGTTTAGGCAGAGGCACGACTAGCCGAAGACACTTCGTCCCACAGTGTGATAGTTGGCAACCGAGCACGTATCCAATCCCTGGCAACGTTATTTTTATTATAAAATTGAAAATATGCATTTCGTATTATTTTTATTATTGCCCGATCCGGTGATCGAACCCAAGACCTCAAGCGTTCGAGTCCGACGCCGGACAGCCACAGAGTTATATTACAGCTTATAACACAAGAAAAAGCGAACTCATCCTAGATAAAACCTGATAGCTAGCCTAGAATAATCTACGAAGTGAAGATCTCTAAGAAAAGCTACAGAAGTCTCACTGATGTTTAAAACGTAGGCAAATTTGAATCTTAAGATTTGTGGCAAAGGCTCATATTGGACTGAGCGAATAGACCCGGTTTACTAAGGAACTTAAATGAGTCAATCTAAATTTAGCTATAGTTAAAAAAGCTATATTTTCCCCGTGTTGGTCCGGGCTCCTTTGTAGAATAGACCTGCCTTCCTTGCCAGGCAGCTCGTAAAAGGCGAGCATAGGCTTATCATCACTAACACCGTGACATCTGACTAGGTGGCAGAATTTCGCAGCGACTCGCCCGGATTGGTACCACTGCCTTACCTATTCCTGCCGCCATAACGTCATGACGTGTTCCGGTTCGGACGGTAAGGTAGCCGGTAAACTTACTTTTGCTCGAGGCCTAACATACCGGCCTCAGGTTGGCAACGCACCATTACCACCTTTGGTGTCTCTAGGCGGCGTGAATTTCTTAACATCAGGAAATCCGTCTGCTTGTTTGCCTTCCAATATCATAAAAAAAAAATTGAAACTGAAGATGTTAATTGGAGGCATAAATAGCACTGAACTTAGCAGAAATGGTATCACGCGATGATAGATATTATGTTTTTTTACTACTTTTGACAGTTGGTTGGTTAATTGAGACTCTTAAAGAGGTACGCCACCTAAAACGTAAACTACAAAGTAAATGATTTGGGATTACAATCATTTTTTTATAGTAATGTTAGGCAAAAAAAAAAGACGGATTTCCTAATGGTAAGAAATTCACGCCGCCTAGAGATACCAAAGGTGGCAATGGTGCGTTGCCTTACCCTCCGAACCGGTACACGTCAACGGCAAGCATGACGTTATGGCAGCAGGAATAGTTACCGATGGTACCAATTTGGACCAGCCGCTACGAAACTACCACCTAGTAAAACAATAATTTGTTTACTTTCTCCGGTTATTTCTAAATTTATTTATTTATTTCTAAACAAACTCAACCTACTTAACAGTGACTAACAAAAATAAATAACTTCCCGGAATTCCGATTTACGGTATCTTCTTTCGGAATTGGTGTGCTAAATTATTTCAATTTATCAAGTTGGTCCAATATGGGACTGATTTTCAAGGTGAGGATTTCTCGTAATTGCCACGCTTTGTAAACAGATTGTCGGACTCAAAGCTATTTTGTTGACTTTTATCGGACTGTAGTTGTTGTGTTTACAAACACGCTAACAAATATTTACAGGAATATTAATTGGTATAATGATTTCAAACAATTTATGTTTGAATGTAGTTGAGAAGGATAGTTTAGAGTGTGGTAAATGAAAGTAGAGATTGAAATAGATCGAAGATTATTAGCATTAATTTAGCAGTCATGGAAAACAATAACACACACTAGTATCTTTTAATCATTTTATTCATATTTTAATCGCCTCTGTGGTCTAGCGGTCCGGGTGTTGGACTTGACTGCATAAGGTCCCGGGTTCGAATCCCTGGTCGACCAACAAAAAGAAAATTGGATTTTACCAATTTTCTAACAAAAAAAATGTTGGTCGCGATTGGAAATGTGCCCGGTTGGCGATAGGCTTGTCACCTATCAAATTGTGGGACTTAGTGTCTTCGGCTAGTCGTGGGTGCCTTGGTTGTGCCTCTGCCTACGTCTTCGGGGATATGGGCGTAAAGATACTTTCATATTTTAACGCATAAGTGCCAAAATATGTGTAATTTTCAAATATTTGGCGCAATTTGAACATACTCTGCCTTTAATTCACTTAATTAAATCTAAAGTTTGAATCGCCATGCTTATAACGCATAAAATAAGGTTGTGTCGTACAAATGTTTCCTAGTTTTTTGTTATTTCAAGTTAAATGATTGAGTTTTCTCTTGAAAAATCATAAAATGTTGTTTAAATTTGTATTTAAGGTACCTTTTTTTTAAATAAAAATAACTTCTAATATATATTTTATAATGTAATTGGAAGGCAAACAAGCAGACGGATTTCATGATGGTAAGAAATCCACGCCACCTAGAGACACCAAAAGTGGTAATGGTGCGTTGCTAACCTAAGGCCTAAGGCGCAAAACCGAAACACGTTATGATGTTATGGTGGCAGGAATAGGTAAGGCGGTGGTACCAATCCGGGTGAATCGCTGCCAAACTCTACCACCAAGTCAGATGTCACGGTGTTAGTGACCTGGCAGGACGGCAGATGGTCTATTCTGCAAAGGAGCCCGGACCAACACGGGGTGGCATATATATTAGAAGTTGTGTTAAAATGCAAAAAAACTCAAAAATAGTAAAAATTAAATTACTGCGTAAAAATTAGTGATAAGCGGATGTACTATCCCCGCGACTATCCATCTGCTTTTTTCTTTGATGACTGAATGCATATTATTAATACACCCAATTTGATGTCTTTTTAAAATTGCGTTTTTTTAAAACAATATGTTTCTTTCAGTTAAAGGCAGAAATTATTAGGCACAATTTATTAATATCCTTTGTACTTTGCGCAATATATTTTTATTATTTTCTTTAAGCCAACCGGTTTCACTATAAAACATCATCAGAGCTGTAGCAACTTTTATTATGTAGTGAAACCGGTTGACTAAGATAAAATAATAAAAAATATATATTCTGAAAATGACTTATAATATTAATAAATTGGCATTGGTCCAGGCACTTTTGCAGTAAAGACCATCTGCCATTTTGTCACTCAGTTCGTAAAAGGCGAGCAGAGGCTAACCGTCACTAGCACCGTGACATCTGACTGGGTGATAGAGGTTCGCAGTGATTCGCCCGGATTTATACCACTGCCTTATCTATTCCTGCCGCCATAACGTCAGCACTTGCCGTCGGAGTGTTCCAGTTCGAAGGATAAGTCGATAAACTTTCTTTTGCTCGAGGTCTACTATCCTAGTCCCAGGTTGCCAACTCATGGTTATCATATTATCTATACTAATATAATAAAA
The DNA here is from genome assembly GCA_002245475.1 of Calephelis virginiensis. Lineage (NCBI taxonomy): Eukaryota > Metazoa > Arthropoda > Insecta > Lepidoptera > Riodinidae > Calephelis > Calephelis virginiensis. Next base: position 84,634 of record NJDC01007449.1, read on the forward strand.
CTGAAGAGTTTGTTTGGACGCACTAATCTCAGGATCTACTGGTCCGATTTGAAAAAATCTTGCATTGTTAGATAGCCCATTTATCGAGGAAGGCTATAAAACATCACGTTAACACTTGTACGAGCGGAATACCAATAAATAATGTGTCAAAATCGGGGGAGGGAGTCCTATTTTTTCCATACAAACTATTAGGTAGTGGCTGTTAATATCAAGCGACACGAAGTTCGCCATGTCGGCTAGTCATATCATATGGCTTGAATTTCTTATGGCTTAAAAAATCCGTCTGCTTGTTTGCCTTCCAATATTAAGAAAAAAACTGTGCCTTAAATGGAATTTCATTAAAATCCAACGTTGAAAAGTATAGAAACTAGTAGCAATATTTAATTTCAAGCAAATACAAGCTCTTTTACCTGAAGCCGGGCTGTATAGTCTTTAATATACAAACAATATGAACTAGTGTTCGCAAAGCCGATTTCAATTATATTGGTGAAGCTAGAAGCATCCATTTTATTTAAAAGCATCGAACGCAAAATGGACAAATTTTTGGACGAACTGTCGGTGCAGTGAAATATTATTATCAAAATTAAATAAACACAGCGAGAGCAGGAAAACAAAAATAACAAATCTGGGACGAGCCGCGCCACGGATTTTGTTCCAGTACACATCTGCCATTCAAATTCGGCGGATTATGTTATAACTATTTGCAAGCGGTTCAGAAAAACGTGGATTTCAGTGCAAGAAACCCTTAATTAGTTTTGAAATGTGAAAATGTTCAACCATACTAGCAGTTCGTACAAAGTAACCAGCTATTCGCCGAGGGATGGAAAATTACCAAAATGTGAGTTATTTTGCGTGAAATAATTTTATGGTTGTAGATTTAGTTCATTAGTTGTGTTTGAGTTTTAACATTGTTCTTTAAAAGTAAACGTAATTACAAAGTAAGTTTTATGTACATAATACGTAATTTTGTTACGAGAGATAGTGGAAAACTTTATAATATATAAGAAAGAGTATAATATATACTTGCTATCATCGGCACTTGGTGGAATTCCATAGTATACACACTTTGTTTGTAGCAAACACTTGTACTCGTCCACTATACACTTTATTTAACACTTTACGTTACTCTTTTTCCAACCAGTTTCACTTTTACAGCTTCATCAGGGCTTCGAAACGAAAAATACTATAATAAAATAAACATTAATAAATATCCTTGGACAAGTTACACGAATTGAATCTAGCCCCAAAGTAAGCAAATTATATGCTTGTGTTATGGGTGTTAGTCAACAGTATTAATACATAAATATACTTAAATATATACCAGAATAGATTTAATAAGCACCCAGACCTGGAAATGCAGACATCTAAATGTTCGTCACACAAATGCCTGCCCCCGTCGGGAATCGAACCCGAGCCTCGCGTTTGGTCCATGTAGTTAGGCGTGTACGTTAACCACTCGACCAACGATCAAGACTTATTTGGTTGTATGTTACCAACAAATAAATGGAATAACAAATAAGTACCAACAAATATGTACATTACCAACAAATAAGTACAATAAGATCCAACCAAATAAATACTTAACGTTAAATTAAAACAGTATTTTTATCTTTAGTTTCAAAGCCCTGATGAAGCTGTAAAAAGTGAAACTGGTTGGCTAAAGAGTAACGCAAAGTGTTAATAAAGTGTATTGTGGATAAGTACAAGTGTTTGCTACAAAAAAATGTTTATTTAAAAGCATTTTTGCCAATATGTGCAAAAGTATGTGTATTTGTATGTACTATTAACTTCAGAATATAATGGATTATATCACGTAAAAGAACACCTTCTACATTTTATTCCGATATTTCAAAGGGTTCTCGCGGGAGTACTAAAGAACTTTGCAACAGCTAGTAATTTATAACGAAGACTTTTATGATTTTTGATTTGTTTTTGATAGTGTATTCTTCCGATAGAAGATATCTCCGTTCTCACTTCTATTTTGAACAAAAATAGCTTATATTTTTATAAGTATCTTACAAATATTGAATGTCCAATCAATTCTGCTTGATTGTTTTGTCATGTCAACGTATAAAAATCAAGAAATAGATATTATGGCGACAAAAATAAAAAAATAAATCACTGGAATTGGATGACTTTCGAAAACCTACTTATTTTTCTTTAATATTTTAACTAGCTGCCCGCCCTCTCTTCACTTCGGTTATTCAAGAATAAAAATCCTACTAATATTATAAATGCGAAAGTTTGTAAGTATGTCCGGGGGAAGAGGGGAATGCAGTAAGCGCGCATGTCTTTGCTACGCTTCAACGATATTTAATTTTGCGCCCGGAGATTTTAACTTTTTGATAACTCATTAGTAGTTAATTTTTTTCTGATAGTGTAAAAGGCAATTTTAATCTGAATTACACGCATAATGTATCTAATCGATATATTATATTAAATGTTAATACTGTATTGTTAAAAATATGTTCTAAGGTAACCCTTCATTTTACTGTTTTAAGTAAACGCAAAAAAACGGTTATTGTGGGTTATTCTTTAAAGATAGACATATACCACCGCTTACTTTTTTGGAGATCTATCGAAGAGGAAAAATCCCATCATACATTGTTTTGCTAAAACTCAAAATGTTTTGGCAGCGTTTTCGAGGAAAGCTCCCGATCGGCTTATTTTTTGCCGACATATTGAACTAATATCGTTGTAATATCGTAGGTTTGTACAAAACATAAACTTACTTACACTAAAACCTTTTTCAAGAATTGTTCTATCTATTGTTGAAAATCCGTTCAGTGCTTTTCGTGTAAATCGCGAACAGACAGACAGACAGACGCGGCGGGGGACTTTGTTTTATAATATGTACTGATGACAAATCGGAACCCTAGGCTTCATGTACACTTCTACCGCCTACCCTTCATTACGGAACACGACAAAGCGAGCATTAAATCACTACACTTCAAGCAGTGTCATAAGAACTTTGTTTATGTAGTACTAGTTGGTGCCCCGCGGCGTTGCCCACATGGTTAATGAAACATTTTTTCGAGATAAATCCTATGTGTTAATCCATATGTGTGCCAAATTTCACGAAATTTGATTGAGCGGTTTTAATAATAATAATAACTCTTTATTTGTGCATAAAAAGGGTACATGGAGGTGCTATAACAATTATTTATGCTTCGCCTATTTCACCAGACTTAACTGGTATACAAATTTTATTTAATGCTATAATAACATTATTATCTCTTAATAAAATATATCAAAAATAAAACATTGTTTAAATTTGTCAATTATTACATTTTGCGAAAAGTACCTAACAAAAAAACAAACAAACATAAAAACTTTTGTATTTATAGTATTAGTAGGATAGGATAATATTCAGAGGCTACAGCAGTTGGTTTTCTTTAATGTTCTTGTATTCTTTTCTTTTTTAAGAACCTTCTTCCGACAGTTATTGATAGAACAAAAAAAAATAGCGAAATTGTTGCATCCGTTCACGCATGGAGCGTTAACCAAGGGAATGAGAGATTAATTTTTATACTTGTCATTAACAGCTACTAACAGTTTATGTAAACAAAATTTAAGTGTAGTTTTTTCCACTTTCCTTGCAATTTTCCCGATTTTCCTCTTCATTCCTTCTCCTGAAACTTATTAAAACAACAGGAGGTTCTCAATTCGGCCAGTATATTTTTTGAATGTATGTACACCGATTTCTCCGACGTTTCTGAACCTGAATTATTTATTTCTGAATTATTTTTTTGTTTAATGCGGGATAGTTTCAGATTGGTCCCATAAAAAAATGATTCAGGTAAGCCCATTTTTTTATTTTATCAGCATTTTTTTTATCTACTTTCACCTATCCCGATGTCTATTCTTAGTAAATTAAATCGTATCAGTAATAAACTAAAAAGTATTAAATATAAATAACTACGTTAATAAAAACCGACTTCAAAACCAAAAAATAATTAAGGTGCCAAGCGTTAAACTAATTATTATTATATAATAAGTATTAAATTGGCTTGTCCTCGACTTTAAACTTATTAGTAAATGGTACATATAAATAATAAGTAGTATATAATTAATATTAAATCTTTATTTTTTTTTGCATCTAAGTTTTGAAGTCGCTTTTTATTAATGTTGTTATTTTTATTATGAATATAGATAGTAGATAAGAGCCCGTTCTAGCTTCGCGCGGTTGGACGAAGGAGATCATCCACATTTCATACAGTTTTGGTCCTAAAGTAAAAGTGCCGGCCAAATAAAAAAAAGTGTTATATTATTCCGATAGAACTCGTTCACTTTAGAATTTATTTATATGACACCAAAGCTGTAGCATCACTATACTTGGCAATATTTGAGTTCTAAAAATCCGTCTTTTATACATTTCGAATAAACTACTAAGTGTAACAAATGAAGTTATCTTGCCAGAACATGATGTTATAAATATTTTTTTAACACAATATACTTATTGTCGTATACACTGCATACCCAAAAATACCAGGAGTACCTACAACCAATAGAAAAGTAATGTTGAAACTAGACGTGGGTTATTACTTTTTACAGACGTAACGCCGCTGTTACATCTGACGCGAATATCATGAATGGCTTCGTAAATAATACTGACAGTGCATTCCTCTGGTTTTATAGGAGTGGCGATGTTTTTATTTAAAACCGTGGATTTCGCGACTCAGTAAAAAATGAAGGAGCACCTGATGGAGTTGCAGGAGCAGGGAAATTATTTGTGGATGATTCGTGGGCGATTGCAATCCCGGCATGTCAGAGCAAGAAAATATTATATGTATATTGTAGTGGATAAAACGTTATCGGGAAGACAAGCCATCGCTCACTACTACTGTACGTGTGTCATAGGAAAAAGAACTATTGGGTGCTGTTCTCATATAATGTATATTATATGGTATATAAGCTATGCTTGACATTTACAAAATATAGCTCCACCAGCTTTGGTATTAGAGAATATCATTATTATGCCAGATGATTTTGATACAATTGTTTAATAATAATGTCGATTACGTTATATTAAAATATATTTATTGAAATAATTCAAAGCTATTATTGAAATACATTACATTAAACATTTTAGAATCTTATTATTTTATAACAATACCCCCAAACAAACTACGGACTAAGGTCCATAACAAAATGAAATGTTCTGTTATGAACCCTAGTCCGTAGTTTGTTCGTGTGGTAATTCATTTAAGCGAAAATATTATGGTACCTCATTGTTTTCGTTAATTCATTTGATTATGAACATTAACAGATGTTGAAACGGCCCGAATAGTATATTTT
>NJDC01007449.1:99151-109258 GCA_002245475.1 Calephelis virginiensis
CTAAACCACTTAACCGATTATAATAAAATTCGCACACCATGTGCAGTTCGATCCAACTTGAGAGATAGGATAGCTTACATCTCAATTTATCGCGGGCGAAGCCGCGGCTAACAGCTAGTATAATATTATAAATGCGAAAGTAACTTTGTCTTTCTGTCTGTCTGTTACCTTTTCACGCCTAAACCACACAATCGATTTTGCTGAAATTTGGTATGTAGATAATTTACATACATGAGAAGAACATAGGCATATTAGTTTTTTTGAAATTGAACTCCTAAAAGTGTTAAAAGGGGTGGCAAAGTTTGTATGAGAAAAATATTTTTATTGCACATTTTTGCATGAAGCTTTAAATTAATGCTTTTTAGTACAAATGATGAAACACGTATTTCAGGGTTTTTCGAAATTCACCACCATTGGGGGTTAAAGGGGGTGGCTAAGTTTGTATGGGAAATTTATTCTATTGAAATATTTTGCGTGACACTGGAATCATGCTCTGCAGTACAAGTTATGAGATACATATATAAATGTTTTTTGAAAATCAACCCCTATAAGGGTTAACGGGGGTGGCGCAATTTGAGTAGGAAAAATATTTAACAGTAATTTTTACCATAAGTCCATAATAATGAACCACGTACATCAGTTTATCATAAAAGAAAAAAGACATAGAAATTATGATACACATAGTAGCAAATTGGTTAAAAATCCCTACTTATATTATAAATGCGAAAGTAACTCTGTCTTACTGTCTGTCTGTTACGCTTTCACGCCTAAAGCAGTGAACCGATTTTGAAGAAATTTGGTACAGAGATAGAATAGACATAGGCTAATTTTTATTGCAAAAAATATATAGGGGAGAATGGGCAAAAAGAGGGGATGAATGTTCATTTGGAAATTCGTCATATTTAAAGCTGTAACAGTGAAACTTTGTATTTAGACACTTTATATTTAGACACTTTATGATAAACTAAAGAACTAAGGCTACTTTTATCGCAAAAAATGGGGGAGAATGTGTAAAAATAGGGGATGACTGTTCATATGTAAATTCGTCATTTTTAAAGCTGTAACAGTGAAACTTTGTATTTAGACACTTTATGAAAAACGAAAGAACATAGGCCACTTGTTATCACTAAAAAATGAGGGAGAATGGATAAAAAGAGCTGATGAATGTTCGTATGGAAAATCGTCATTTTTGAAGATATAACAGTGGAACTTTGTATTTAGACACTCTATTAGGAATTAAAGAACATAGGCTACTTTTTATGGCGATAATTTATTCAAAAGTATACTTATCAACCTTATTATAAAAGAATATTAACATGGAAACGTGCAAAACCACGTCACCGCTAAATGTGTTTAGTGTAGACAAATTAATTTCCAGATTTTTCTCTTAATAAAATGAACCGAAACTCACCTTTTATGACTAAATTGGAATGAAAGCAGTTCGTCTATATTTTTTGTAAGAGCTCGGAACCAAAATCTATACTATCTATACTAATATTAAAAATCTGAAGAGTTTGTTTGTTTGTTTGCTTAAACTTTCAGTATTAGAAAGTCCATTTATTAAAGAAGGCTATACCATCACGATATATCATCACGCTAAAATCAATAGGAGCGGAGCACCAATGATAAATGTTTTAAAATCGAGGGATTTTTTCCTATTGAGAGATGTGAGAATTGTTACCTTTTAAAAGTCCTAAAAAAAGTCCGCGACAGCACATTTCTATCTTTTAAGGTTAGCTTACTATAACCTTTTTTTATGTTAACCAAATTTGTTTCAAAATAATGCATTATTTGCGAAGGTTATTTTATAAACATGATGTTAATCCTTATCCAAAAAAATACGTCGTTCATCACAAGTATTTAATTTAATACAAAATTGCATCACTAGATTTGAATAATTATCTTACGAGATATCGTAGTTTAAAAATAACACTATCAAATAGAATATAACCACTACGTTAACACTATAGCTTAAAGACCGCGCGACACAGACGCGTGGTATGCGCGTGGTTGACTCCTTATGGAACGGTTGTGCTCAGTGCACTACTTTTGAATTTATTCTTTCCAGAACATCATCGTGTAATACTTTTTAGATGATATTTAAATAAGAATAGATTAAAGTTTGGAGAAGGACGTAGGCCGTTTTTCATCTTAAAATTTCAACGGGTAGCGTTGGAGAGTTAAATATGAAATAAATAGACTATGCGGGTAGCAGCTAGTACATTAATAAAAGATATATACCCAAGACAGATAACTCGCTTGCAAACGGATAAAAATAAATACAAACTATGTGAATAAACATTCATGTGCCAATTCCTACGATTCCAAATACGAGTTTTAGATTACCGTTTTCTAGATCGGAGCCATTAAAATGCCATTTGGCTGTAAGTCATAAAATTTTTATACATTAAGTGATACACTTTTGTAATCTTATACATACAAACTAGCTGTTACCCGCGGCTTTGCTCGCGTGGCAGTTAATATATTTACTGATTATAACCCATTCATAAGGACTCTTATAAAAACTTTCAATCCTTATTTCAACCCCTTAGGGGTAGAATTTTCAGAAAAGCTTAAACATGTATCTACTCACTGCTAATAACCCCCAAAACCCTTCAACACTTATTTCCCCTTAGTAGAAGAATTTCCAAAACTCTATCTTTAGTAGCTATCTAAAAAGTATCCTCACGCCCATACCCGAAATTGGTAGGCAGAGGCACAACCAGGGCACCCACGACTAGCCGAACACACTAAGTCCCACAATGTGATAGGTGGCCATCCTATCGCCAACCGAGCACATATCCTATCCCGAGCAACATTTTTTTTATTAGAAAATTGGAAAAACCTAATTTTCTTTTTGATGCCCGACCCGGGATTCGAACACGGGATCTCACGCAGTCAAATCCAACAACTAAACCACTAGACCACAGAGGCGTTTACTGTATTATTATTAGATAGTAGGTATCTACTTGGTAAAATTACCCTAGTCACCAAATTTCATGATAACTCTAACAGTTTTTGCTCAGAGATGTGTTGTCAACACACACACCCACATACACACAACCCACGTCAAACTAACAACACCGCTCACTTACCAATGCGAGCAAAAAATTGCACAAAACATGTAAATTTTAGTCAAACACAAAATACTAAATCTTCCACAGGAATTTCATATCTAGGTAAGTTCTAAAATCATGCTGAAACGCGTTTTATGGCTAATACAACATAAAAGCTTCGTTATTAAAATATTTTTGGAATATTGGAATATTGAAATGATTTTTTTTTGTTTCAATTAAAGTTAGCTATAAACGACTTGGAAAAGAAGGGAAATTGGTTATCGATTCAACTGGTCAGCGCTGAAGTTATGGCGGCAGGAATAAAGCGGTGGTACCAATCCGGCAAGTCGCTGCGAAACTCTACCACCTAGTAGCATGTCACGGTGATAGAGACGGTACCCTTATGCTCGCCTTTTACGAGCTGCCTGTCAGGAAGACAGATGATCTTTTCTGCAAAGGAGCCCAGACCAACATGGGGAAACATACTATCTTGTTATTGCAAGTCTCGGAAATTATTTTTAGGACTTAAAAATTAAATCCGAAATCGGTCCTCTTGACCACAGAGGCGATAACAACTATCTTAAGTCTCCTTACCATTTTTATATGATATATGTTTTATTAAAAAGGAGAAAAAAATAGGTGCTCTCATTTGTAATATTATTATGAATTTCAGAAATTATTTGAATTTCAAAATGAAACACACTTTCAAAATTCTGAATAACCTTTAGCCTTTACTTACACTTTTACAAAACCTTTTATTTTTTACGTAAAAATCACATACTAAAGGCAAGTTTTTAAAACAAATGGTGTTGATTAAAGGGTCGTGCGTGTATGAAATGTAAATGAAGTCACTTCAGAAGAATATGAGGACATTCGAGATGCCACTCGCGCTCTGTAAGGGCCGTGTAAAATAAGTTAGAAGTGTTTGAGGTTTTGTTACATGTGTTTCAAATTCTAAGTCACAAAAACACTTGTAGCCTGACGATGGGATGAATATTTTATCGTTTAAACTAGGTTTTACCCACAAATACACGTATGTATTAACTTAATCAAGCTTTTAATTAAATCCTTTTATACATCACGCCAAATACCATATTACAATTTGTAGATTTTAGAAAAAGTATCTTCACGCCTGTATCCTTGTCCGGGTGAAGTAATAATGTCGGCCATTATGACAGTGGAGTAGTTCCAGTCCAAAGAGGAGTAGATGGTGAACTTGCCCGTTTTTCCCTGTGTTGGTCCAGGCTCCTTTGCAGAATAGATCATCTGCCTTCCTCTCAGGCAGCTCGTGAAAGGCGAGCATCCTATCGTGTCATCCTTCTAGATGGTTGAGTTTCGCAGCGAGTTGCCCAGATTGACACCATCGTCTGACCTGTTCCTGTCGCTATAACGTCAGCGCTTGCTGTTGAAATGTACCGGTTCGGAAGATAAGGTAGATGGTAACTTTACATTTTCTCGGGGCCTAACAACCCGGCGTCAAGTTGGCAACGCAGCAATACGACTTCTGGTGTTTCTAAGAGGCAGAATTTCTTTGTTTGAACTCGGTTAAACTGCGTTTGATCTGGATTGAACTATACTAGGACCAAGTCGGTTGACCTCGGAATCTAACCCTGCCCGTGATGTGAACACTCCCAAGATACTAATGAAAGACCATTGGTGTATCCTGACCTTTATTGACTAGTGTCTAGTGTACACTTAGCTTAATATTCAGGGTAAAGACCGAACAACTTGGCACTGGTGAACGGTAAATACAAATTTGAAAATTCAAATAACAGTGCGATTTAATAATGCCCAGAGCCATCTAACTTTACAATTGGTAAAACACAAAACGTCATTAACACTTACCACCAAGAAATCCGTCTATTTTTGGCTTTCAATATCATAAAAAACCAAGACTACAACTATCAAGCTTTTACGGGAATCTTTTTTTTATCAGCATAAAATTGCCTTTGTCGATCTTAATATTGTTATCTTAAATAAAAAAAGTTTCTTTTCGTCCGTATCCTTAAAGACAGAGGTAGAAAGAACACCCAAGACTAGCCGAAAACACAGTCCCAGAATGCGTGTTTGCAAACCTTTCGTCAACCGGGGACATATCTAATCCCAGCCAACGTTGCTTTTCTTAGAAAATTGATGAGACATTTCATTCTTATCTTAACCATCCGTACATCCAGGCTCCTATTGCTACGTAGAATACATCTCGTATCTCGTAAGAGGCTAACAAAGGTGATAATACGGGTCTATATCAACAAGACCAGTGGTGGTAGAGTGCGGTGCTAGAAGTCATCCGGGTGGGGCCATAAGCCTTCATTAGGACAGTGGAATTTTAGGCGGTAAATTGGTCTAAGATCCGAAATAAGGTCGACCTACACCGAGCTGATAATAGGATGAAATCAGTTTTATAGCAAATTGAGTATATTAGAAAATATATTAAAAATCTGAAAAAATCCTAAACATTTTTTTATTTTTTAAAATGTTTTTTATTCATTAATTGTTGCAATATTAAGATTTTATCCAGACTTAAAGTACGAATAAGATGTAGTTGCTGAAGTTGGATTGCCTGTTGTTTATCTGGATTGCCAGGTATAAACAGATAATTTTCGATGCTAGTTACTTTCACAGGATCGGATAATAGGAAAAAAAATATATCAACATATGTGCAGTTTTATTACAATTTTAACAATTTTTATAACAATTTAAGTTTTCTATAATTTTTTAAGAAAGATATAGAAAGATATAGATAAAGAAAGATATCCCAAGCACAGGGCAAGTGCTAAAATAAAAATACAATTTAAGTTGATATATAAGGTAGCCTGAAAAAAAATTGTAAATGGTGCAAATATTTTTTTTAAATAATCAAAAAGAATCGGTCCAGAATTTTTTAGGTAACCCATTTTTAATACATTTTCTGATATACTAAATTTGCTATAAAACCGGTTTCATCCTATTGTCAGCTCGGTGTAGGTCGACCTAACTTCGGATCTTCGACCACAATTGGTTTAATAAAATCTATTCAAGATTGTCACGGTTAGGCTTATTATGACGAAAATATTTACGCCACTTAAAGAAGTGACTTCATATTTCAATATGATTCATAGAAATATTTTGTAGGCATTTTAAAAAAAAAGTATCTTCACGCCCATATCCCCGAAGAGGTAGGCAGAGGCACAACCAGGATATCTACGACTAGCCTAAGATACTAAGTCCCACAATGTGATAGGTGGCAAGCCTATCGCCAACCGGACACATATAGGATATGTGCAACATTTTGTTTATTAGAAAATTGTAAAAACCCAATTTAGTTTTTGTTGTCCGACCCGGGATTCGAACCCGGGACCTCATGCAGTCAAGTCCAACAACTGAACCGCTAGACCACAGAGGCGATAAGGCAATTTCTTAGGTAAATGTTATGTATATAATTTTCACAATATTACGTGCCTAAAAACTCGGATATAAAAATAAAATCGTATCATACATACTGGCAAAAATTAGTAAAGATCTATCTATAATGAAGTGTCCTGTAAGAGATAACCGTGGCTTATAGATGCTAGGAGATCAGAAGAGCTGTGTAATTGTTCGCTATCTAATCACATAATGATAAACGTCAAGATAGCTTCATGGTATCGATCCTCATTAATTAAGCATATTATGTTCCTGCTACTCTATAAACTTTTAACAACTGACGCATTACAGATAAACTGTTGAATTTTAATTGGGCTCTCACAAACGGAAGGGTATACTACTTAAAACTTAAGCTGTGTTTCATTAAAATTGATTAGTTGTAAGCGGATATATCTTCGATTGAATTAAATGGCTATTCTAGTTAGTTTGTTAGCTGTAGGTATAATGTAATATAATAGATTTTCCTAGTGTTAATTCAGGTCCCCTAGAGAACCTGTTTGGCTTTTTATATATAACCTTAATTAATGATCTATGTCTCATGCAATATGTTAGAACAGATTGAATAAGAGCATAATAAACTCGAATGAATACACCGAATAATTAATACAACAGTAGGTAGGACCATTTTGCTATCTAAGTGTAAATCTGTAAGAAGTGAGCACGGGGTATAGAAAAACAGTGTTATTGGGTAGTACGTTTAATTACATACTTCAATCAATCTAAATGTTCATTAAAAGTTCATAGAATACTTGTACAAATACCTAGTTAGGTTATATTAGCAAAATGACATAACTTTTATTTTCCCTTTTTTTTAAATCTTTTAATTGAATCATAAGACAGCAAATAAGCTAACGGATCTCCTGATTGCACAAAGAAACATGCTTATACGTAGGAACATAGATGTAACAGGAGCGTTGCTGTCCTGTGGCTGAGATGTTAGGCCTCATAATCAAGTGTAAAAGCCGTGCCCTCTAGACTAGAACATGAGAGTGCTATTGTGGCATGAGTAGGTGGAAAGTTGCTGCATAACTCTCTAGCATCAGTGGTCCGATTATTAATGACCAAAAATAGTATCTAACATCATAATCATAAATGAACAATGTTTTATGAATCTATCCTTAACCGCAGTTTTGAAATATATCCCTGAAATACTCAGGCGTGGATTTATACTCTCTCATGCCATCACATTCATCTGATATGTTTTAGCGGGCTTCATTATCTTATGTATTGAAAGCAATATTCGATTTCGTATGTAGACAACTTTGATATTCCTTTGTTCTAAGTCCTTTTGTTGTTACAGATATCGGGGTTTGGTTTTGAAAAACTGTCAAAGATATTGTTAAACAAATATAAAAGCTTTAGATTTTTAACCGACTGCATAAAAGTTATAAATTCGACTGTTACTTTATCACTGAACGTTTCGGCTTTGGTTTCGGTTTCGGCCAGTTTTCATTACCTTTATTATCTTATATCTTATCTTATACATTAAAAAATAAATCCCATTTACATTGGCTATCTTATAATACCTAAACGGAGGCATTTGGCAAATTCGGTTTTCTGGTGTTTATTGTCAGGAAAAAGTTTATATTAAAAACGAATATTCATAATAAGGACACGACAATGTTTGTCGGCTCAGCAAATCTAGTATGTAAAAATGAATCCCCATTTCCCTGGGTGCACCCAGACGGCATACCTGAATGGATGGACAGATTTTGATAATTCTTTTTTTTTTGTTAGTTAGTAAGGAGAAGTTTCTTATGATTTTTTTGCCATAAAATTGTTGTGGCTAAGTTCAAGCGATACAAAGTTCGCGCTAGGCTCGTAACATGAAAAACGTAAATGTATCAAAGCCTTATTACCTAATTATAGAATATTTTTAATCTCTAAGCTTTTAACTGATAACGCATTTCGGATAAACTACTGAATACATTTTAATTGGACTTTCATAGGTAGTATATTTCAAGGGTAGAAAATTTACTACGCACCTTAAATTTTTTAAAGTGCTTTTCTTTACTATCAATTAGTTATAATCCCGTCATCGCAGTACGCGTTAGCAGATAGACCAATTTAGCTAATTATTTTTTTGTTGTGGTAGTTTTTTTCTTAATAAGGTATATACAAGAAAAAGAAAAATTGCCGCGTCGGTAGTCTAGCGGTGCGACATCGGACTTGGCTTCTTGAGGTCCCTGGCTCGATCTCGGGTCGGGCAACAACATAAAAATAGAAAAATGTGTATTTTCAATTGTCTTATAAAAATAACCTTGCCTGGGATTGGATATGCGCCCGGATGGAGATAGGCTTGCTACTTGTCCTGGTTGTGTATATGTTACGGCTAATACCCGAAGTGCGGCTACACCTAGTTTTAGCCGGTTAGAACTAGGTGTAGCCACTTACTCTTGGTTAAACCTAGTATGAGCCGATTGTTTTCGGGTAAAACTAGGTCTAGCCTTCATCATGCCGGCTACAACTAGGTTCGGCCACTCCCTGTTGGATAAAACTAGGTCTATCCAATATTAGTCCAGCTAGAACTAGGTCCAGAAAATCCCTGTTGGACAAAACTTAGATGCGTATCCCGCCAAGCTTTCCGCTCCGAGTCACACTCATGACTCGAAGCATCTGCAGCAGCGGCGCGGGATGGAGGGCATAGCGAGGCACGGGCCTCTGCAGGTTGTGAGCACCAGATGCTGCTGATCACCTGGTGCTCACAACATAGTAGCAGGTCTACTAGCGAGTGTGACTCACAGCATGTGAAGTAGCAGCGCGTGTCTTAGTTTTTATCTTACAGGGATTGGCTGTACATAGTAGACCGAACATTGCCTGGTACGGCGATCTTTTAATTCCGTGATGGAAAGCTCTATTTTTCATTAGCTGAATAAAGCCTTCTGACCATTTTTGGCAGTTCTCGTCAGCCATTCAAGTCATAAGCATTTTTTCGATGTCTTGATTGGCACGTTCAACACTACCTTGTGACTGGCTGTGTCGTGGTTTCCCATGCACAATCTTCAAACCTGGCCACATCTTTGTAAAACTTTCCACAATTCGATTCGTGAACTCTCTGCCATTGTCGGATTGAAGTATTGAGGGTGATCCAAAGATACAAAAAACATCAAGCAATTTCTTTGATACTTCTTCCGCAGTCTTAGTTTGTAACGGATGAAGTTGTACGAGTTTCGTGAGGTGGTCCTGATAAACTAGTATAAATTTGTAGTCACCGTCTGGATTTGTCTGCATGTCAATTAAATCGACTTGGCAACGGCTGTTTAGCTCGCCGGATAAAATAGGTTTCACAACAAGGCCTTTTTTGGTAGATTTTTGTTTCATTTGACATGGTTTACATAAACGAAGATAAAAAAGAATCGCCTCCTGAGTAATATTTGCATACTTCTTTTTAGCTTCTGCAACCATTCTGTTTCTTCCGCCGTGCCCAATACACAGATGTATTTCATAAAGAACATCAAACAAGTCTTCATTCTTGACGTAATATTTGATATTTTCGGAATTTTCGGTGATCGACACAGGAGAAATCAATTTTTCGATGTCGCCAATACAACAAACATCGAAGCGCTTCAAACGGCGATATTGTAAAGTAGAACGTTTCGTGGATATTTTGGCAGCTTTAACATCTTCTACAAACTTGGAATACTGCACA
>NJDC01007449.1:112981-127368 GCA_002245475.1 Calephelis virginiensis
TGATTAGTTGTAAGCGGATATATCTTCGATTGAATTAAATGGCTATTCTAGTTAGTTTGTTAGCTGTAGGTATAATGTAATATAATAGATTTTCCTAGTGTTAATTCGGGTCCCCTAGGGAACCTGTTTGGCTTTTCATATATAACCTTAATTAATTATCTATGTCTCCTTTCCAACTCTAAAAATTTAACCTTAAAACAACCCCCGTTAGAACAGATTGAACAAGAGCATAATAAACTCGAATTAATACACCGAACAATTAATACAACAGTAGGTTGTACCATTTTGCTATCTACGAGGAAATCTGTGACAAGTGAGCACGGGGTATAGAAAAACAGTGTTATTGGGTAGTACGTTTAATAACAAACTTACAAAAATAACGTGTATTGCATGTCCATACGTATAATATACAACCAATTTCCTGATAATCTTAAATCACTTCCATTAAACAGATTTCGAAAAAAGGTATTCAACTTACTTTTAGAGAAAAAATATTATAATGTCAAAGATTTTCTTGCAGATAAGAATAAATAATACAGTATTTCTAATATGATTATTTTTAATTGCAGAATGTTGGGTGCGCAGGAGTTTGTTTCGCAGTTTCTTCTCCTGTCTGGCTAGGTTTGGAAACGGTGGTAGTTTACGGTAGATAGGGATAAATTAATTTACATTCTAAAAATTGCGTGTATTAATAAATAATCATGTAATCTCAAAACAAACAAAAAACAGTGTGTAAATAGTAAATCGTGAATAAATAATTAAAAACATATTAAAATATTTGCACACCACAAGTTGGTAGAATATGTAGGAACGCTTAAATAATTTTGTAACATCTTTGTAACACTCATATTCCGCAAATAAATATTTTTTCTTTCTTTTCTTTTCTTTCTTCAATCAATCTAAATGTTCATTAAGAGTTCAAAGAATACTTGTACAAATACCTAGTTAGATTATATTGGCAAAATGACATAACTTTTATTTTCCCTTTTTTTAAATCTTTTAATTGAATCATAAGACAGCAAAAAAGCTAACGGATCTCCTGATTGCACAAAGAAACATGCTTATACGTAGGAACATAGATGTAACAGGAGCGTTGCTGTCCTGTAGCTGAGATGTTAGGCTTCATAATTAAGTGTAAAAGCCGTACCCTCTAGACTTGAACATGAGAGTACTATTGTGGCATGAGTAGGTAAGGATGGTGGATTCCTAGAAAAGTTACTGCATAACTCTGTAGCATCAGTGGTGCAATTATTTATGACCAAAAATAGTATCTAACATCATAATCATAAATGAACAATGTTTTATGAATCTATCCTTAACCGCAGTTTTGAAATATATCCCTGAAATACCCGGCCGTGGATTTATACTCTCACATGCCATCACATTCATCTGATATGTTTTAGCGGGCTTCATTATCTTACGTATTGAAAGCAATATTCGATTTCGTATGTAGACAACTTTGATATTCCTTTGTTTTAAGTCCTTTTGTTGTTACATATATTGGGGTTTGGTTTTGAAAAACTGTCAAAGATATTGTTAAACAAATATAAAAGCTTTAGATTTTTAACCGACTGCATAAAAGTTATAAATTGGACTGTTTTACTTTATCACTGAACGTTTCGGTTTTGGTTTCGGTTTCGGCCAGTTTTCATTACCTTTATTATCTTATATCTTCTTATCTTATACATTAAAAAATAAATCCCATTTACATTGGCTATCTTATAATACCTAAACGGAGGCATTTGGCAAATTCGGTTTTTCTGGTGTTTATTGTCAGGAAAAAGTTTATATTAAAAACGAATATTCATAATAAGGACACGACAATGTTTGTCGGCTCAGCAAATCTAATATGTAAAAATGAATCCCCATTTCCTTGGGTGCACCCAGACGGCATACCTGAATGAATGGACAGATTTTATACAGTAGTATATTTCAAGGGTAGAAAATATACTACGCACCTTAAACTTTTTAAAGTGCTTTTCTTTACTATCAATTAATTATAATCCCGTCATCGCAGTACGGGTTAGCAGATAGACCAATTTTGCTAAATATTTTTTGTTGTAGTAGTTTTTTTCTTAATAAGGTTATATACCTTAAGAAAAAGAAAAATTGTCGCCTCGGTAGTCTAGCGGTGCGACATCGGACGTGGCTTCTTGAGGTCCCTGGCTCGATCTCGGGTCGGGCAACAACATAAAAATAGAAAAATGTGTATTTTCAATTGTCTTATAAGAATAACCCTGCCCGGGATTGGATATGCGCCCGGATGGAGACAGGCTTGCCACTTGTCCTGGTTGTGTATGTACCTATCTCTTCAAGGATATCGGCTTAAAGATACTATTCAATTTTATTTATTTTATTTATTATAACTATTATTATTATTATTATTATTTTATTTATTTATCGCCTTTGTGGTCTAGCGGTCCGGGTGTTGGACTTGACTGCATGAGGTCCCGGGTTCGAATCCCGGGTCGGCCAACACAAAGAAAATTGAATTTTTCCAACTTTCTAATAAAAAAATGTTGGTCGGGATTGGAAATGTGCCCGGTTGGCGATAGGCTTGCCACCTATCACATTGTGGGACTTAGTATCTTCGGTTAGTCGTGGGTGCCCTGGTTGTGCCTCTGCCTACCACTTCGGGGATATGGGCGTGAAGATACTTTTTTTTTATTATAACTAATTATTCAAAGTTAGGACAGAACAAAGTCTGGCGGCTCAGCTAGTATGAAATAATCTCCCGTTTTGCTACAGCACATGCCAGACCGAGCAAAGAGTTGTATATAATTAACAAGCTATGTCCGCAACAACACGTGCAATTTAACAAAATAGTTATTGTAATAATTCAGATGTTATCTAAAATCAAAGTAGCTTAAGTTGCTATTTATTACATCAGCTATCTGATACTGAAAATCCCGTTTACATTAATCTGACCATTTCAGAAATTAGCTGGAACAAATAGATATACAGACAGACAGACCATCATTACAAAAATTGTTATTTTTATATGTACCGTACAAACACTCCAATTTTATCGATTTGTGTAAATATTTAAATGATATATGTAATTCCTTTAATAAACTTTGTGTTACATAAACAGGTAATAAATTATTTAAATACTCTACAGGAGATCAATGCCCCTACAGTCCGTCTCATATAACATCATGTTTTAGCGGGCTTCATTATCCCGTTGTATGTATTAATGGGCCACAATATCCGATTTCGTATGTTGTGATAACTTTGATATTTCCTTTGTTCCTTTTGTCCTTTTGTTACAACCATTATCGGAAACGAGCTTGTTTTTAGAAAATTTCACAGATGTATATGTAGGTATAGTCATAGTAGAGAAAGTAATCCTACATGTAAAATAATACCAAGGTCGAAAACAATGGCAAGTTTTTGGTTGTCGTTGACCAAACGTCTGACCATGGATATTAAACTCATGTACAATGTCGATGTTTTAAAAACACTAGACTTCCTGGGAAATCCATTCCCGTCGTTCATTATTGGAAATTTTAAATATTATGTCTGCGGCTGTTTTAGTATAAGAAACTTTAATAAAAACTGTCCGGAAAGTAAAAAAAAATTTGGATAGATAGATAGATAGAGTGATAAAATTTTACCACACGGGTGAATGAAACATAAATAACAACCAATTCTTAGACCTACCGAGTGTACACATAAAATTTCATTAAAATCGATTAAACCGTTTCGGAGGAGAATGGCAACAAACGGAGTGACATGAATTTTTTATGTATTTCGACTAGCTGACCTGGCAAACGTTGTTTTGCTTTTTTTTAATGTGATATTACTACAAAATTGAGGTGAGTCATCCTTATCACTTAAGGCTATCAAAAATAGATAGTAGTCGATTTTTAAACCTACATATGAATGAATATACATATACAATTTGATGAAACTTGGTAAAGCCGTTTCGGAGGAGTAAAATAACTAACGTTGTGACACGAGAATTTTATACATAAGCGTCCCGCCCTGGCTGGTATTAAATATGAACCTTCCTCTTCAATCAGTTTATTTATTTTAATAACCGCATCAAAATCCAATGCACAGGTTAAAGATTTAAGCATACAAAGGGACGTAAAGAACAGAGAAAGCGACTTTATTTTAAACTGTGTAGTATTTATACTTTAATAAATCGGAGTGAAAATGTATCTTCCTACCAACATACGACTGTGGCACGACTAACTAACTGGTGACTCTCTTCCAAAACGCAAGACATTGTAAACACATTGCGCTGACCGTCGTTAGAATAACAACGTCAATGCGACGACATAAATGATCGTCAACTTGGGTTTAGGCTCCAAGTAACAATATTTTATCATTTATTGCTGATGATATTTTTCTGATATTAAGAAGCACTTGATAAAGCCGCAAAATACAGCTAGAATTCCGATTGACATCCGATTTCCTACTAGCGAATGTCAACCTGAACGCATGTACTTCCTGAAGGGACCGCGCCGCTTACCGAACATATCTAAAGCTAATACTACTCGTCAAATATCTTTGCTCAACATTTGATCACTTTCAGTCCATTATTTATATAATTTAAATCCATTTTGATTAGCGTCAAAATCCTTGATTATCGAACTTCAAGTAAACGTAAAAATATTATTCTTGTATTATTTAAATTATTATTTCTTTATTGCTACTATCTGATTAAATAAATTCAAAATATGTGACCAACTGTACAAAGGACAAAGACATTTGTCTAATTAAATACAACCTAAGCTGATGAGTAAAAATAGCCAGATCAAAAGAGAATGCTAAATTTAATGGCTAACGTTACGCTGAGCTAACTGGACTATACTAGAATTTAAAATGTAAGTGAATATGAAACCATATGAACTATCAACTCGTTTAATATATTTATTAGCGAGTAAAATAATGTGCGTATCAATGTTGGATTTCTGCTAGAAAACTAAGTGAGCCAAAAGACGTAACTTTGTCCTATTTTTTTCCTTCAAAAGTTCCTTCTCCTGGGAATAGCTAACAAGATAAAAAAATGCAACGTTGGTCCATCCGTTCTCGCGTGACAATGAGAACGAGACTCAATTTTTATATACAACTCTGTCAAGAAAATACAGGGAAAAGATCAGTAATATACAAACTGTTTGTTAAATGTACAATTGTTTTTATAAAAAATAAGTTTCGTAGGATGATATTAAGGCCCCATACTTAGTCAGCCAGAAGAGCCAATCAGCGCACTCCCCTGTTCCATGATTACTATGAAATATTGCGCTCTAAAGTAAATGTCTTAAGCGCCAAATCACTATTTTTGACACTTATTTTGAAAAAAAATATTTAAAAACTGAAACAGTTATGTTTTAGGTATAATACTTATCTATGTTTATGTTAAATCTGGTGTCGATATTTTCATAATTGAAGTAGACAGATGGGTTTTGCTTTCAAAAAAGGGTTAACTTTTTGATTTTTTTCTATCGAGCAAAGTGAAATGAATCGTGTTTTGGAAACACTAGTTTTATAAAGCATATTAATGTTAATCTTGTGTATTTTTGTCGCCAAGATCCATAATTGTTTTGTATGAAAAAAATAGTATATTGCTGACGTATTTTAGCATACATGGCCCCTTAAGTGCCCGGTTAGCAATATGTTTAATACCTCACATTGTGCGGCTTACTATTTTTAGCTAGTCATGTATTCTTAGGTTGTACCTGTTGTGGCACAGGAGTCTCTCGGAGTTTTGGGCTAAAGATTTTTTTTTAATAGAAGAGCTGGCAAACGAGTAAGATACTCTGAAAGCCAACCAGCAGCTTCACTAGCTGATGCATATAAATCTTGTGATTGAAGATATTCTCTCATCCACCTTTGGAACATGTCGAGACTACACTTTGTTGAATATAGGTGGGTAGATTGCTGTGCAGCATCTACCAGATATACATAAAACTCTCATGTAACATAGAAAAAAGTATCTTCACGCCCACATCCTCGAAGAGGTCGGCAGAGGCAACCAGGCATCCACGACTAGCCGAAGACAATAAGTCCCACACTGTGATAGCTGGCAAGCCTATCGCCAAACCGAGCACATATCATTTATTTTATTAGAAAATTGGAAAAACTCAATTTTTATTTTTGTTGCCCGACCCAAGATCCGAACCCGGGACCTCATGCAGTCAAGTCCGACAAATGAATCGATAGACCACAGAGGCGATTAACATAAAACATAAAATATAATATAAAAAACTTAAAGTAAGTATATTCCCGTCCGTATCCCCATAGAAGTAGGAAAACTCAAACTCAAACTCAAATTACCTATATTTATTTTGTAGGTAAGGCATATTACACTTAAAACATGTCAATGTACTTAGATAAATAATGTTGTTCATACACAAATATTTACATCACAGAATAAATTTAACAATAATTATAATTTTAACAGTTCATTATATTAACCTAGTGCTTAAGATACTACGTGTAATAGATTAATAACCATAAAGTGGGTACATAAAAAAAAAACTATCGACTTTACATTTATGTGTCCAATCCATAAAGTAACATCTATTAACATTTTGTTTCCCCAAAAATTAGGAAGAAATATGTAAATTACCAATGTATGTCCATTAATTGTATGTTTTTAAACATATTAGCATAGGTAAGAAAATCATGATATAATAATATTTTTATTAACAAAGAGAAATAGATTATTAATTTGTATCATTATTGATAAATTGTAAGGTGTCATAATTAACTAACAATGTTAACTAAAATCACAGGCTGAGAATATTAATAACGTTACCTATAAATTAATTATTTTGTGTCAAAAACATAATGAATTAATGTCAATGTGTTACTTAAATGTATATCAATGTTTCCTATTTAAATTAATTAAAATAATACAGTAAATTCAAATAAAATCCAATATCAAAAATGTCAACAATAAAGTAAGAAAAAAAAGTAATAGTAAACAAAATTATTGTAATAAAATAAATGTCTTTCTTAGCTTAGCCCAAAGGTGTTTTTTCCTCTTGATATTGTGAAATGCTATAGTAACCTTTTTTACATATTTTTTTATATGTTTAAATTGTTTTAAAGGTAGTGACGGAGGTACAAGCAGGACAACCACGATTAGCCAAAAATACCACTTAGTCGTACAATGTGAGAAATAGGAAACCTCACCGATCTGGTACAGATTAAAAAATATATCTTCACGCCCATATTCCTGAAGGGGCAGGCAGAGGTGCAACCAGGGCTACCATGACTAGCCGAAGACACTAATTTCCACAATGTGATCGGTGGCAAGCCTATCGCCAACCGGGCACATATCCAATTCCTAGCAACATTATTTGAAAATTAAATTAGAAAATTGGAAAGACCGCAATTTCTTTTCGTTGCCTGACCCGGGATTCGAACCCGGGACCTGAAGTCAAGTCCAAATAAGAAAATTAAAATACCTATACAGAAAATAAACATACTTCATATGAACAATGTTAAAAGAGATTGATGTATTTATTACCACAAATGAATTACATACCTATAAAAAGTTTTTCCATAGTTGACTTGTTAAGTCACTATAAACTGAAACAAAACAGAGCTAAACCAAAAATCGCAATCAAAAAGCGAAGCAGGGCAGTAACGAATCCATTGTTTCATACTACCAGGGGGCTGATTATGTATCTTAGTGGCCAACTCAAAATGGAAAAGTGTACATCAAATGACGTCATTTGTGATTGCTATCTCTATTGTATTTCTGTTGGTCATTGGAGATAGCAAATATAAAACACGTCTTCTTCTTCTTCTTTTATAAATATGGATTTCGATCGTTTTTTCGACTACTTTGCCAATTTCAAGTTAGTTAATTCTTATACAATATACAGTTATTAGTCACTATATACAAAGTCATGTCAGGTCAGGGTCTTGAGTAAAGCGGTGGCTCGTTACTCAAGCTCATCTAGTGAGATTTGACGGCAACGAGGGAATAGACGATATACTAATTTCTTCATGATTATTTCATTTGTGCACTTTCACTTAACAAAATTAATCTAACTCCCACCTAAATCAAGAAATTTCACTCAATATAAACACAAAATTTAATAATTATGAAAAAATTACGACTACCTTCATTCACGATGACGCCAAAAACCCCATAAAACACGTCATTTAACAGATATTTGATGTACACTTTTCCATTTTGGGTTGGCCACTAAGATACATAATCAGCCCCCAGAGCTTGTTCCCTCTCAGTATGCAGTTAAATGCCTTGCCGGGCCATTTTCGGAGCCATTCTGTAATACCATAGCCGTTTCCATTATTGGACACTACCTAATGAACACAAATGACTTGGAAGCTCCGGCTAAATGATTCTCGCCCATATGTGCCAGCTATTACTTAACTACGATATTGAATTATTTTATTAGGGTCCCTGTAAATTATCACTAAGCCACAAAACGATATTTCCGTGACAAAAGGGAGTTTACGCGTCGCTAAATCCGTATCTGTTTTACGTGGTGTGTTTAAATTATTAATAGATTAGTGTTATACTGAATTATGTTAATATTAATATGTATTTATAGTTAGTATCCCGTGTTGACGCCCACGTATTTTTTTATGATATTGGAAGGCAAACTAGCAGATGGATTTCCTGACCACCACCTCTTTAGGTGACAATCAAAGGTTATAATGGTACGTTGCCAAACTGAGGCAGGCATTTTAGGCCTCGAGCAAAAGTAAATTTACAAGCTACTTTCTAACGGCAAGAATTGACGTTATGGAGGCAGGAATAGGTATGATGGTAGTATCAGTGTTATTTAGCTTTTTTGCAGCGATCTGAAAATCAGAGCTTTTCTAAAGTAAATGGGTTTTTTTCAAATTCAATTATAACTTCAAATGACGTAACTCCAGCGAATTAACGGTGTGTAACTGTACCTGTGTTACATTTTGAAATAATTCACATTCATAGTAGCTCTGCTGGGGAGCATGTTGTACCTCACACTTAGAAACCGATCCCCAATGAAGTAGATATGCAAACAGGGTATTCAAGATTAGCTGTTGCTCTATTTGTATTTCCAAAATGTGATAGGTGGCAAATCGACGCTAACCAATCAAATATCCAAGTTGGGCCAGCGTTGTTTCATGTATAAAATTGACATGAGAAAAATCACGTTTCAAGTCGACGTACTCGGAAATCGAATCTGAGACCTCACTTAATAACTGACCAACATTTTTAAAGCAATACTTTACCCGTAGACCACACGAGCGATTGTGTGTTTGTGCAATGGTATAACAGAAGATCGAATCGGATATCAGGTTAGTGAATAAACTTGCTCACTTGGCGTCGTGGTCCTGTTACATGTTGGGCATATTTTACTACCGGCTACCTTACCCTCCCGACCTGAGCATTAAAGAGTCATTATGAAGGCTGAAAACAAGGCGGTGAATTCTTTGTCTGGGTAAGTTGTTGGATAGCATTTTAGCACCAATGTTAATGCTAATAATGATCAATTTAAATTTAACCTTACTATCATATAAAAATATAGTCTATTCTACTCAACGGTTCCACACAATACAGGCAAATTAATTAATAAAGACATATTTTCACCCCCATATCCTGAAGCGGTAGGCAGAGGCACAATCTGGGCACCCACGACTAGCCGAAGACACAAATTCCAGCAATCTGATAGGTGGCAAGCCTATCGCCATCTGGGCACATATCCAATCCCGAGCAAAATTTTTTTATAAGAAATTTGGAAAAAACACCTTTTCTTTTGAATGCCCGATCTTGGTACCGAACCCTGGAAACCCTGGACCTCACAAAGGAAGTTCAACACCTGGACCGCCAAACCGCATAGGCGATATTAAATACTACCATTGGGAAATAGAGTTGTAATGTTCCGATGTTGATAATATAAAATAAAACTCATACTGGGGATTAAAGGTCAGGGGTGAGGGACTTAAAATTAATAATATTGATGAAAACGCAAAAGCCTAAAAGCTTGAACAAGCTTTTAAATCTAGATAAAAATTTCAAATAGAATTTATTCTCCCTTTGACATCACATTCATCAATATCGACTAAAAAGTCGATTACAGCTCTTTTTTAAACAATGACGTCATTAAACCCCGACGGAAAAAGAGGCTAACAATTTTTGAACGGATATACCGATTTCGATGCCGAGTTTTTTGTTAAAAAAACTGATCAAGATGTTTTTTTTTGTACCTAAGCTAGTTTTGTCAGGAACTTTTATAAAAACATTTTTTAATGTTAGTGTTATATTGTATATATATATATATAATGAGGATAATAATCAAATTACATTTTTGAAGCTGTCTTTTTTTAAACAATGACGTCATTAAACCCTGACGGAAAAAAAGAGGGTTATTATAAATCTAACGAACAATTTTTGAACGGATAGACCGATTTCGATGCCGATTTTTTTGTTAAAAAAACTGACGTGATCAAGATGTTTTTTTTATACATTACATGTAGGTTTTTGTCAGGAGTTTTTGTATAAAAAACATGTTTTATGTTAGTGTCATATTGTTATTAATGAGAATAATAATCGAATTACATGTTTTAAAACTGTATTTTTAAGCATTGAGGTCATTTAACCCCGGTGTAAAAAGAGGGTTATTATAAAACAGGTAACTAATATTTTTTAAATGAATAGACCGATTTCGATGCCGATTTTGTTGTTTAAAAAACTGACGTGATCAAGATGTTTTTTTTTTCAACATTACATGCAGGTTTTTTTAGGAATTATTAAAAAAACAAATTTTTAATGTAAGCGTTATATTATTATTAATGAAGCTAATAATCGGATTACATGTTTCAAAACTGTTATTTTTGTCATTGATTTTTATATATCAAGAAAAAATGAAATAGAGACTCTTTTGTATTGACTATTTATGCAGCCATACGTGCTCACCATTGTCTTGTTCCGACTTTAGATGGCAGCGCCGCTGATAAATTTGTTTATTTTGTCTTAGTTTCACAACTTATAGTAACTATCAGATGTTTATAGACATCATCTATATTTCTATCATCGATAATACGTCAGCTTTTTCTTCCCTTCATATTCCTATACAACCCAATCATGGAGATAATTGCCAAAGGTAGAAAAGTGACTTTAAAACGCAATAGATGACATAGGACAAAATTATTTTAAATACAAATTGATAAAATCTGATTCGTGGTCTGAATATACGTGGAGCAAGTCCTGAGGTCAAATAGCAAGAATTAATTTTTTAGTTTTCATTTGAAAAAGTCTAAACTAATAGCTAACTACAAACTAATTACTTAGTTTAAAGTATCAAAACTTGAAATATCACTGGAAATGGAATTGATGATACTCTTTATTTATTTTTAAACGTTTGGAAAGTTATTACTTTGATTTTTTAATATTAATACTTGTTTATTTAACTGACTTAGATATCGATTAAAATATTAAAATTCTGAATTCGCAAGTTTTTGTAGAATCGAGACACATACAACGTTGTTAAGTTTGCTGCGTAAGTTACTCCCAAACCCTCTAAAAAAATTTGAACAGGTGTGGGGAGCAATGACGTAACGGACAAAGAGGTATATGCTATAGGAAAGCAAAACTTCTATTTAAAAACTGCAATTTTATCAATTACCAATAATGGAGTATATATTTATAATTTTTTATTGAGACTAGCCGACCTGGCCAAGTTCGTATCGTTTGACATTTACAGCAACTAACACTTTTCAAGGAAAACATTATCGTTTTCCCTGATTTTTTTTCGGATTTCACGATTAGATCAATCGGATATTATCCGAGGGTGGTGTCAAGAGTCTCCGAAACCGGCGTGATTGTATGAAAAGTGTTATGAATGTGAAGGAAGCAAGACAGGTTTGTCAGGGTCGTGAGGTCTGGCACTCGATACTCTCTGCCTACCCCGTAGGGGACTTGGTGTGAAGATATGTATGTGTGTATGTGTATGTTTTTTCGGATTTTTCCTCATTAGAACCTTCTTCTGGCAACAACCAATACAATTCAATTTGTTCAGGATGATCGCATCATGCCTGAACCCCCAACGCAAAGCGAGTGGTGTAATAAGTTTGATATGTGTGTGTGGGTGTGTGTGCGTGTGCGTGTGCGTGTGCGTGTGTGTGTGTCCAGGTTTTCATGGTCATCAGACCAATTGCAGCTTTTTCACCTCATCAGCAGCATCGAAATGGATATTAGTCGCACTATGAGTAATTATATCACTATGAAGCATATGTGAGACCTTATAGAACTAACACTAACGACTACCAGTACAACGGAGCTAGCTTGATTATGGAGCTCGAAGATAGGGGACATAACCCTTGAATGCAGCTGCTGGTAAACCCATAGAGTTTGGATTCATTCTATTCTCATAACTAGATCTGTTCATATTTTGTGATAGGACCTGATGATGGAACTGAGAAGTGGCTAATGGAAAAGTTAAAAAGTTAAGGTACTCTGTTTCGTAACCTTTGCAGTTCATATAAAACACAAACTTGAGACTTAACCCAATTGAGATGGTTCTTTTGCAGATCTGTTTAGGAGTTGAAGGTCGTCAGCTCATATACAAGCATCGAAATGGTATCAGACACGTTATGGGTATTTATATCACTTTTAAATTTATGTGGGACTTTACAGTGTTTAACTAAAGAATCTTGCTACAAGTGAGCTGGTCTGATGGTGGAACTCTACGATAGGATAGATAGTAGTAGTAGTAACCCTGGAACGCCTACTAGTAAAACGATTGAGTTTGGACTATTTCGTTCGCCTTAATTAGATCATTCATGAAAAGTATCTTCACGCCCACATCCCTAAAGAGGTAGGCAGAGGCACAACCAGGGTACCTAAGACTAGCCGAAGATACTAAATCCAACAATGTGATAGGTGGCAAGCCTATCGCCAACTGGTCACATATCCTATCCCGAGCAACATTTTTTTTATTACAAAATTGGAAAAACCCAATTTTCTTTTTGTTGCCCGACCCGGGATTCGAAACCGGGACCTAATGCAGTCAAGTCCAACTTGACCACAGAGGCGATCATTTATATTTACTGATAACAAGAACCTGATGAATTGCATATGAGACGGCTGATGTAACATAGTTTTAAGGTATTTTCACGCCCATATCCCCGAAGAGGTAGGCAGAGGCACAACAAGGGCACTCATGACTAGCCGAATATACTAAGTCCCACAATGTGATAGGTGGCAAGCCTACCGGGCACATATCCTATCCCGAGCAACATTTTTTTTATTAGAAAATTGGAAAAACCCAATTTTCGTTTTGTTGCTCGACCCGGGAATCACATGCAGTCAAGTCCAACAACTGAACCGCTAGACCACAGAGGCGAGTTTTAAACTTTCGGTATTATATGATTAGAACGGTTTGGTTAGGCGAATACTTTTGTTTTGAAAACTGACGTAATTGAGATGATTTTTGGCTACGTTACATGTAGGTTATGTCGTGGTATTTTTTCAAAATGTTGATATTAAGATTACTATATAAATAGAATACAATCCAATGTGATACTAAAATCTAAAGTATTTGTTTACACGCGTAATGTAAGGCACAAGTTCTTTTTCTTCTTCTTCTATAAATATGGCTTTCGTTCGTTTTTCACGACTACTTTGCCAATGTCAAGTTATTTAATTAGTTATTAATTCTTATATACAGTCATAAGTCACTATGTACAAAGTCATGTGAGGGTCTTGAGTAAAGCGGAGGCTTCGTTACTCAAGCTCATCTAGTTAGATTTGACGGCAGCGAGGAAATAGAAGATATATTAATTTCTTCATGATTATTTCATTTGTGCACTTTCACTGAACGAAATATATCTAATTCCCACCTAAATTAACTAATTTCACTCAATATAAACACGAAATTCAATAATAATAAAAAAAATTACGGTCACCTTCGTTGCCATGCCAAAACTCACTTATTCCTAAGGTACAAGTTGACGGGTAACATTAGTGATTAATTAGAATATTTCAATGAATTGTGGATCCAAGTACACTCCCATTCAAGGGTCATGTTTTTTATGTGAAAAATTAGTTAAATAAAATTGTTGCGTCGTAATCGGGTGTCTGCAATCGAACCCGACCCTCGCGGTCTGTCGGTGCAGTTAGAGGTGTACGTTTGCCCCTCTACCAACGAGGCGGTCAATGCGTGAGTGTATCTTTTTCCTTATTGAGATAATGGCATCATCTCTCTTATGACGATTCCTTCAGTTTAAATATACGGAAAAGTATAGAAGTTTCAGTTTCCTTGACATATGAACATAAAGATTCTGTTTTCGATTGTACTTAAAAAAAAATCTACTGACTTTTGACTTTAACTGTACATACTTAATAGAATGGAAAATCAACAAGAACGAATGTCATTTTGTAATCACTGACGTTGTACAAGATAAAGTTC
>NJDC01007449.1:128464-157170 GCA_002245475.1 Calephelis virginiensis
TCACTATGTACAAAGTCATGTCAGGGTCTTGACTAAAGCGGTGGCTTCGTTACTCAAGCTCATCTAGTTAGATTTGACGGCAGCGAGGAAATAGGTGATATATTAATTTCTTCATGATTATTTCATTTGTGCACTTTCACTGAACGAAATTGATCTAATTCCCACCTAAATTAACTAATTTCACTCAATATAAACACGAAATTCAGTAATAATAAAAAAAATTACGACCACCTTCGTTGCCATGCCAAAACTCACTTCTTCCTAAGGCACAAGTTGACGGGTAACATTAGTGATTAATTAGAATATTTCAATGAATTGTGGATCCAAGTCCACTCCCATTCAAGAGTCATGTTTTTTATGTGAAAAATTAGTTAAATAAAATTGTTGCGTCGCAATCGGGTGTCTGCAATCGAACCCGACCCTCGCGGTCTGTCGGTGCAGTTAGGGGTGTACGTTTGCCCCTCTACCAACGAAGCGGTCAATGCGTGAGTGTATCTTTTTCCTTATTGAGATAATGGCATCATCTCTCTTATGACGATTCTTCCAGTTTCAATAT
Organism: Calephelis virginiensis; assembly: GCA_002245475.1. NCBI lineage: Eukaryota > Metazoa > Arthropoda > Insecta > Lepidoptera > Riodinidae > Calephelis > Calephelis virginiensis. The sequence continues at coordinate 129,021 of NJDC01007449.1, forward strand.
ACGGAAAAAGTATAGAAGTTTCAATTTCCTTGACATATGAACATAAAGATTCTGTTTTCGATTGTACTTACGCAAAAAAAAAATCTACTGACTTTTGACTTTAACTGTACATACTTAATAGAATGGAAAATCAACAAGAACGAATGTCATTTTGTAATCACTGACGTTGTACAAGATAAAGTTCCTTAAGAACCCTTACTGTGACATCAATGGAGATCGACCCTTAAGGGTCAGAACTATTATTCGTACTTTGCCGGAACGGTTTTCAGCACTATACCGTTGATCACCCTTAACTTAACCTAATACTACTCGGGTCGCGATGGCAGTAAATAAAATATGGTATACGTAATTCATAATCATCCATATCTATCTACAAAATGCAGTATGTAGTTTGATATTATTTAAAGTATCTTCACGCCCATATCCCCGAAGAGTTAGGCAGAGGTACAACCAAGGCACCCACGACTAGCCGAAAACACTAAGTCCCACAATGTGATAGGTGGCAAGCCTATCGCCAACCGGGCACATTTCCAATCCCAACCAACATTTTTTTTAATAAGAAAATTGGAAAAATCCAATTTACTTTTTGTTGGCCGACCCGGGATTCAAACCCGGGACCTCATGCAGCCAAGTCCAACACCCGGACCGCTAGACCACAAAGGCGACTATAATTTTGAAACAAAATATAAAACATATTTTAGTTTCAGCACTTTTTTCGGTCGTCGCAGCTGAATGATGGGAAGCGGATCCCTTATAGATTAAACATATGTCCCTCTATCTGTGTATCCGTATATTACAATCACTTTCCTAAACTATAAAAAAACTTAACTATTGGAACTTGGTAGGTAGATGTACTGTGATCTGCTGTAAGATTTTTATTCAAAACTAAAAACAAAATGTTTAATAACCGCCGACAAATTTTATATGTAATGTAGCCTGCCCTCTCGATCATGTGAGCCTTTAAAACAAAAAATCCGCATCGATTTTGGTCCATCGGTTCAGAATCGGGCAGACACACGCACTGACAAAATACAAATTAAAATAAAAACAAATAAGAGAAAAAAAAGACTTCGATTTCAATAATGATAACATCGTTTTTTTATCTGGACTTAATTTCTTTCATATCATGAACATGCTTTCCAAACATATTTTTTGTTACTAGTGTTATCTTGTAACGCAAAAAATATGTTTTTTTTTAGTTTCCCTGGGACCCCATCTTGAAATCAAGACTTGGTGGTAATAACCACCTTGCTAGCAAGTTCTTTAAAAAAAAGTGGGTCCAGATAAAAAAAAACGATTATTAAAAATTAAAAAAAAATATAGGAAATCATCAATTGACCTTCTCCTTTTCAGTCAGTTAAAAAGGAGATACCTTTCATCTGGAATATAAAAATTTAAAAAAATCAATTAACAAGATTGTAGGAGATGTAGGTGCTAGTTTTTGAAATACAGCACATTCCCCCGTGTTGGTCCGGGCTCCTTTGCAGAATAGACCATCTGCCTTTCTGCCAGGCCGCTCGTAAAAGGCGAGCAAAGGCTTACAGTCACTAACACCGTGACATCTGACTAGGTGGTAGAGTTTCGAAGCGATTCACCCGGATTGGTACCACCGCCTTACCTATTCCTGTCGCCATAACGTCATGACGTATTTCGGTATGGAGGGTAGGATAGCCAGTAAGCTTATTTTTGCTCTAGGTCTATCATCCCGGCCTCAGATTGGTAATACACCATTACCACCTTTGGTGTCTCTAGGCGGCGTGAATTTCTTACTATCAGGAAATCCGTCTGCTTGTTTGCCTTCCAATATTATAAAAAAAATATTTTAAAAACCTTTAAAATAAATTTTGTTTTTTATATAAATATTACGAAGAACAAGATTATTTTTCAAACAATTGTATTGGTATTCTGTGGCATGTAGCTGACATTGTTACTCTCAATATATATCCCCCTGTTCATGCTAGCTACAACGGAACCCTTCAAGGGCTAGTCAGACGCGCACTTAGTTACTTTATTAAAAAAAAACCCTCGAATCTTCCAGGCAGGTACAAGTTACCAAAGGCGCTTTTTCTAAAAGTATATTTGGGAACTTTCAAGAACACAGCCTTCTCACTCATTTCTGATAGATCGAAAACACCTTGATAATAATCGTAGTGTTCACTTTTTGTTATTTATGACACAAAGACTGGAGAGATTTAAAAGGTAGCGGACACCCGTTAGCTTAGCAGTGGGAAAACAATGGTTTAATTCATACAAACTGTTATTAGCTATTAAGTTCGCCGGGTCTCCTAGTACTTTGTATTAAACATTTTGGGTTATTATTAAATTTAACCCTAGAACGTTTAATCCTAAAGAAAATAATACATAATTTGTTTGTATTGATTGTTACCGAAACCATATCGTGATAAATAAATACGTAATAAATATAAAGCGTATGGCTTACTTGGTAACAATGAAATGATGCAGCTCATTTTTTTAAAATTTTTTATTTACATTTTTTTTATTCATTTTTATTGACATTTTTTTTATTCATTTTTATTGGGTTGGCTGGAAGAAATTTCTTTAGTTAGAGATAAGCTCGCCTTTTATGCATTTTTACTTCTCATGTATTTTGTGTATTTTTTGTTTCGCCTGTCTGTGTAGCGGTCCAGGTGTTGGATTTGAATGCATCAGGTCCCGGGTTCGATTCCCGAATCGGGAAACAATAGGAAAATTTAGTTTTTCCAATTTTCTAATGAAAAAATTTTGCTCGGGATTGGATATGTGACCGGTTAGCGATAGGCTTGTCACCTATCACATTGTGGGCTAGTCTTCGGATAGTCGTGGGTGCCCTAGTTGTACCTGTGCCTACCTATTCGGGGATATCGGCGTAAAGATACTTTTGTTTTTTTTGTATGCAATAAAGGGTTCAATAAATAAATAAACAAAATTCATTTCTCTCCACAATCAAGAACCTTGTGAAGGTTTATTTGGCTGTGACCAATTCACAATAACAATATTTAAGTTTCTACTACATAATAATAAAATAAACAAGTCACAAATTAACTATATTTACATTTATCTTTTTATTATAATGTTGAAATATTAAAATTTTACAGAATTATTCCAAAATTTAATTTTTTTGTTATACAATTATTATTATTATTCAATTATTAACTTATAATTCTAGTTTACATTATAAAATAAAATGATGAAGCTGTGGAAAAGTAATGACTAATTAAAATTCGAAGAGGTGCTTCCAAACTCTCATTAAAATGACGACAAAGGAAGTTGAAAGTGCGGTAATGATATTATAATTATAATCGTTAAAATTCTATGTAATATTTTAGAACGAAACGGTTATGTACGTTGAACATCAGAATCTTATATCATATAATATTATATATTTTTATGATAATGGAAGGCAAACAAGCAGACGGATTTCCTGGTGATAAGAAATTCACACCCTCTAAAGACACCAAAGGGTGTAATGGTACGTTGCCAACCGGAGGAAGGGATGTTAGGCCTCAAGCAAAAGTAAGTATACCGGCTACCTTGCCCTCCAAATCGGAATACGTCAACGGCAAGCGCTGGCGGCGGGAATTGGTAAGGAGGAGGAGTACCAATCCAGGCGAGTCGCTGCAAAACTCTACCATCTAGTTGGATGTCACGGATGTTAGTGACGTCAAGCCTATGCTCGACTTTTACGAGCTGCTTGGCAGGAAGGCAGATGGTCTATTCTGCGAAGGAGTCAGGACTAACACTACTACAAAACTAGTTTATGTCCTCGGTGTTGTTATCTCGGCATTCATTATCATGATCATCCTGGCGTTTATCACAGAAAGATGCAGGATTTGCGTTTTTAACCTTCCTTTTCCGCTTTGCTGGGCTTTGAGTATCCTTCACAGTGATACTGTTCTATTAAGTACAATATTATTTTCATTCAGGAAACAATATGATAGGTGGCAAGCCTATCGCCGTCCGATCACATAACCAGTCCCAAAATTGGAAATACACATTTTTTATTTTGTTGCCCGACCCCAAGATCGAACCCGGGACCTCAAGAAGTCAAGTTCGTCGCCGGAATAGTTGTGCCTATATGCCTATGCCTATGCTATGCCTCTGCCTACCTCTTCCTATATAGGGGTGAAGATACTTTATTCATGAACTAACACTCCCTTTGTCTTAATACTTCCCATGTAACTATCAAACTTGATCGCTTTTTGAAATAAAATAGAGTTTAGGTTTTCAATTCAAATAATAAATGAAAAGTCAGATTATAAATGAAAAAAAATATTTGAATGAAAATAAAAAATAAAAATAAAAAAACCCAATTTAAAAATAAACAGACAAACGCGCAAACAACCTGATTATGACAATGATTCACCGTACGTTTTGGTTAGTAACCCTTGTAGTCATCTATTAAAATTTCAAAAATATTTTATTTATATTTTTCTGATTAAAAGCAATGTTACCAAGGGACTAAACTTCATTCAGCTAATCGTGGGTGTCCTAGTTATACTTCTGCCTACCTCCTCGAGGATATGGGTATTGAGATGCTTTCATTTGATTATGATAGACCACCTTTAATTTATCATGCAAGAAATGTGTAAGAATATCGATTTTATTATTAATAACTAACTTAATTTAGTGCTTTCGTATATTCCGAGGTGCCCTAGCTGTGCCTCTGCCTACCTTTCTGGAGATATGGGCGTAAATATACTTTTTTTAATAACCTTGTTTTACCAACATTGTTTTGCACTACAAATACACGCTACTGGTTATTAGGTTGTAAATAAGTATTCAGTATGTTTGACTTTATAATTGTTAAAAATTTATGAGTAATTTGAATTTATCACAACTATCAATAAATCTAATTAATTATTTGAAAGCATTTTTGTTACATTTTTTTACAAAAATATTAAAAATCAAGAATCTTACCAAAAGGATGCCACGGATAAATAAAAAAACAGATACGCATAATCTAATAAATTTTACTTTTTCTGATAAAAATGTTGTTTGATTTTATAATTATAATTTACCATTACTGTCAATAAATAGAAATAATTATTTGCAAACATTTCCATAATCTTTTTTTTCAAAATATTAATAATCAGGAATCTTACCATAAGGATGCTACAGATAAATAAAAAAACAGATACGCATAATCTTTTAAATGTTACTTTTTGTGTTAAAATCAAGCTGAATTTCAAATCAAAAGAGAAGGAAATAAAAGAACTACGTAATGTCAGGATATATTTTTCTCCAGTGAAATATATGGTCGAGGACAAAAACTTATCCTTAAAACAAAAAGCCCTGAACTACTCATTCTTCGCATTACATTTGATATCAATCACGGCTTTTAACGTCGGTTTTGTTCGGACAGGATCGTAGAAAGTCGGAAGTTTGCTCCGTAGCAAATGTACTCCAGTGTAACTACAAAGCTACGTGATACGCACGTATCGGGGGCTACGGCGTAGCTCGAGTGTCTACAAGTCTAGAAGGCACCGTAATAAGTGGGCAATAACTGTTAGAAGACTTACAAGTGATTGTATTTTTTTTTGTGAAATGGTGAACTGACATTTTAAAGGATTTCCGCTTTAGTTTCTGAACTTTTAGTCTTTGTTATATGGTAAGTTTACGTATTTTTATTATGAAAAATAATCACTTCATTCTTATTTTCTCACTATTTGTGTGTTACATATTAATGTATATTTATAGTTGTAATTCAATAATACTCTATATACGATAGAATATTATAAAAAAATGGTCCATTTATTAAAATTCAAAAAAAACAAAGTTATTTAAAAAAAACAGTTATCATGTGATATTTTCTTTAGATTAGGAAACGACAAGCAAACTGATTTTCTGGCAATACATAATTAACATCCTCGAATTAGAAAGATTGTACTGGTGCTCTGCTTACATAAACATTGGTAGTTAAGCCTTTTATGTTAACAAGTTTTCCGGTCAACATATCATACAGACTGAAATATGACGGTATCTATACTGTTGCTATGGTCACAAACAAGATAATAAATCAAGAAAAATCTCAACCCTTGTGATGTATTTTATAGACTTTACTAAATATTATGTGTAAATTTTACGGTCTAGTTTTTATATCCCTACCATCGTGTTATTAAATTAAATGTTCAATTTATTATTATACCCCTTAAATAAAACCCTTTTTTAAATCATAAGATTGCGAACAAGCACATAAATAAATAAAGTAAATAAATAAATAAAGATTCCTGGAAAAATCACACAAATTGAATCTAACCCCAAAGTAAGCAAATTATATGCTTGTGCTATGGGTGTTAGTCAACGATACTAATACATATAATTACTTACATAGATACCAGTATAAATTTAATAAACACCCAGAACCAGAAATGCAGACACCTAAATGTTCATCACACAAATGCCTGCCCCTTTCGGGAATCGAACCCAAGCCTCGTGGTTGGCCGATGTAGTTAGGCGTGTACGCTAGCCACTGGACCAACGAGGCGATCAAAATAAAAAAAAAAGTCATTATTATTTATTGCCTCTGTGGTGTAGTGGTCCGGCGCGGACTTGACTTTTTGAGGTCCCGGGTTTGACTCCAAGAAGCGCAACAAAAAAGTAGGAAATGAGTATTTTCAATTTTTTAATAAAAGCAAATTTACCCGGGCTTAGGTATAAGCCCGGTTGGCGATAAGCTGGCCACCTATCACATTGTGGGACTTAGTCTTCGACTAGTTGTGGGTACTCTGGTTGTGCCTCTGCCTACCTCTTCGGGGATATGGGTGTGAAGATGCTTTTTTTGTCAATATGGCGGCAGGAGTAGGTTATTCGGTAGATCTTAACCCGGACAAATCGCTGAACAGCACTCTACAGCCAGTGAAACAGTAATTTTGTTTTTCTGATATTTGAGTATAAATAATACTTTTGATGATGCATGAATTTTTTTAAAGTAGTACAAAAATTAGTTAAAAAATTACCTTGTCAGTAGCCACGAGATTTAAATTCTTTCAACTTAAATAAGTAAGTCTATGTCTTACTCTCCCCCGTGTTGGTCTGAGTTTCTTTGTAGAATAGACCATCTGCCTTCCTGTAGCAGGCAGCTCTTAAAAGGTGAGCATAGGCTTACCATCACTGGCACCATGACATCATACTAGGTGGTAGAGTTTTGCAGCGACTCGCCCGGATTGATACCACCGCCTTACCTATTCCTGCCGCCATAATGCCACTGCTTACTCTTAACTTATTTCGGTTCTGAGGGTACAGTAGCCGGTAAACCAACTTTTACTCTAGGCCTAACACCCCGGCCTCAGGTTGGCAACACTCCATTACCACCTTTAGTGTCCCTAGACGGCGTAAATTACTTACCATCAGGGAATCCGTTTATTAATAATAGTCACTTGTTAATAAATAGTTACTGTTTTTGAAGATCGTTTTCTAGTCTGTAAAAAAGAGTATTAATTTAGGTGAGGGCTCATTGAAGCCTAAGTTGGCTACAACAAATCCGTCTGTTTTTTGTCTTATATCAATACTAACGGCCCACTCCGGCTTCGCATGGTTATAAAATAAACATATAAATCTTCCTCTTCAGTCAATTCTATCGCCTCTGTGGTCTAGCGGTCCGGGTGTTGGACTTGACTGCATGAGGTCCCGGGTTCGAATCCTGGGTCGGCCAATAAAAAAGAAATTGGATTTTTCCGATTCCCTAATTTAAAAAAATGTTGGTCGGGATTGGAAATGTGCCCGGTTGGCGATAGGCTTGCCACCTATCACATTGCGGGACTTAGTGTCTTCGGCTAGTCGTGGGTGCCTTGGATGTACCTCTGCCTACCTCTTCGGGGATATGGGCGTGAAGATACTTTTTCAGTCAATTCTTCTATTACCGCATCAAAATCCGTTGCGTGGTTATAAAGATTTAAGCATACAGATAAGGACAGAGGAACCGACTTTGTTTTATACTTTGTAGTGATATATAAAAATCAATGACACTTTTCGTTGTAATTTTACAACTCAAGAACGATCTCACTTTTCAAATCAAATATTTTGGCTATGCTCGGACTCTTTAGTTCACGGTTTGTGTGAAGTTTGCATAAAATCGGTCAAGAGATTCTTCATTTATCACATTTTTTGTAATAAATGAATTCCATAAACGGCGGATCATTTTGTTAATGGGTGTTTTTCAGTCAAATTGAAACTTTTTTTTCTTTTTTTGTTTCATTGCGTTAACATATCATTCTTGTGGTCATATACGTAGCGGAGCACGTACCGGTCCGCTGGTATTCTGTAAAAAACCCGCGTCTTCGGTTAGCGTAAATAAATGTTACTTTTATTACTTTATGAATTTCACAAAATCGCTCATGTAGATTAATTCTGTAAAATTTGAGTTATTCAATATTTAGATAGACACGGCAGGGGTTTCCAAACTATGTATAGCGACAAAATTGCGCCGCAAAATCTCGGGGGCATTGTTAAATAATTTCCATCCACCGGAAGGAGTGTATATTTTCACCGATGTAAATATTTTTTTAAAAAGCAAACAAACTTTATTATAAAAAATGTTTGTTACCCGAACCACCCAAGATTTTAATTGTACATTTCTAATCTGAGGAAACGACGACACCTATTTACATTTATTGATTAACTCAATTTTCATACTGAGCCACGACAAAACTAAGTGTTGCCGGATCGAAGTCAACACAAAATTCTGCCACCTGGTCGAGATCATTGTATTCATAAATAGCTGTTCACATATATTTAGTCATGTATGTTTGTAATAATAATGTAAGTATTGTACCAGTAATCGATAAAGTTGCCATCTATTACGTTATAGAACTAAATATTACCTTCGGCTAATCGTAGGTATCGTGGTTGTTCCTCTGACTGCTTCAATTAATTAATTAAATAAAGTAATTAATTAAACTGTGTGCTTTTGGCGAGAAGTGAAAATATGTAAAATATGTAAGAAAATATTGTTTCTCAATGTAAGTGAATGTAATATGCTTTTTGAGAAATAAATTCTATAAACCTGAAGTAATTAATTAGTCCAATTAATTAAAGTAATTAATTAATTTTAATGGAGTACTATTACCGATTACTTCAAAAATACATAAATTATAATTTAAAATACGTAAATTATAATTAAACCTTAAGCATCTTGACAAATTCTCGGTTAAAAGTAATTGTCTAAGCGATAAAAAATTTTTTTACTACAGATATATGGTACATTTTTCATACAATCCACAATCGGGTCCACAATTTTTTTGTCTAAATTAAAAAAAATGGAAAAAAAAGAAAAAAAAATTATCTTCACGCCTATATCCCCGAAGAGGTAGGCAGAGGCACAACCAGGGCACTCACGAACAGCCGAATATACTAAGTCCCACAATGTGATAGGTGGCAAGCCTATCGCCAACCGGGCACATATCCTATCCCGAGCAACATTTTTTTTTATTAGAAAATTGAAAAAATCCAATTTTCTTTATGTTGGCCGACCCGGGATTTGAACCCGAGACCTCATGCAGTCAAGTCCAACACCCGGACCGCTAGACCACAGAGGCGATCATAACAAAACATAGAAAAAACATAGAATATAAGGGTATTGTCAAAAGTTTGTGAACCTCTGAGTTATAGGATAAATATCTCGACCTCCGAATTGAGTGCGGCCACATGTTAATTAATTTAATTAGTATTGGCTATATTAAATAAACGTGGTGAAAAATGATCGTTAATGGCATACATTATTTGCTTTATTATTTTACCACGTATTATTTACTCCCTACTCACATTCATGATACAAACAATGTTTTTAATAATTCAAATACATTTTTATACCATTGGAATTTAAAATTACGTAAATATTTTATTTATGTCATTGGAATTTACGAAAATATAAAAGAAAAGTTGTAATAATTTTACAGATTCCGTGGTCCTGTGCTACCGCTTACTTGATGAGTTTTCGGGTTCGATTTCTGGATCGGGCAACTCAGAATGTGATTTTTTAAGTTTCTTGTATAACAATATTTTAAACAATACCGATATTGGTTTAGTGCATGGTGGGTGACCTTACCACCAATCACATTGTGAGACTTAGTACTTTCAGCCAATGGTACCCACCATGGCTTCTGCTTACCTTTTCGATTATTTAAAAGTATAAACGTAACAAAGTTTTTTTTTTTCAAATTGAATGCAAAAAGCAGACTTCTTGATACTAAGAAAAATGCTGTTTGTTCCCAAAGGTGTGAATGATATATTCCCAACCGAGGCTCGGATGTTAAGCAATCTAGTTAAATGTAAGTTTACCAGTAGAATAAAATAGTGGTGAGCGCTGAAGCTATATCAGCAGGAATGAATAACAATCCCGGCAAGTCGTCGTTAATTAAATAAATATCCCTGGACAAGTCACACGAAATGAATCTAACCCCAAAGTAAGCAAATTATATGTTTGTGTTATGGGTGTTAGTCAACGATTCTAATACATAGAAATACTTGAATAGATACCAGAATACATTTAGTAAACACCCAGACCCGGAAATGCAGACATCTAAATGTTCATCACACAAATGCCTGTCCCCGTCGAGAATCGAACCCGAGCCTCGTGTCTGGTCGACGTAGCTAGGCGTGTACGTGAGCCACTTGACCCTACTCAATCGGTATACCCATTTTTTACTGGAACATAGTCCACTTGCCACTCTGCCAATTAGCTCGTGAAAGGCAAATCCTTTTTACGTGATGCCAAAACTTTGGACCCCTTTTTACGAAAATAGCGCAGACGCAGGAGCATAAAATTTGGCACACTTATAATTGATGTGTAGGAGATGAGCAGAACGCTAATATTTTTCAATAATAATGCTTATAAAGTACATTTAATCAATAAATAAAACATTACCTACACTACCATGCATTTGACACACACAAACAAATACATATATTGATGATAACGATAAAACATCACAGATAGTACACTAAAAAGTTTGGAAACAAAGTAGTTGGTCTTGAGAAATGAAGATTGCGTTCTTATCAATAAGATATTATTGATTATTATGGTCGAATTTCGTCCAATGAGCGACCACTAGTAGGTTTAAATAGGTCACAGCAAACTAAACCACTGGTGGAAGAGATCTGTGCAGCAACTTGTAAGGGTAGGGATCGACCGCCTTACCTATTCCTGTCTGTTCAATGACTAGTCCGTATTTCGGTCCGTAGACTAGGGTAGCCGGAATCACAATAAACCTAACATCCCGGGCATAGGACAAAAATGCATCTACACGATCTATAGCAATTATAAGCCAAGGTTGTGTCTAATAATGAAGAGATACCTTTGTGGAATCAGTTACCTAGGGCAGTATTCCCTAGAAGTTATGACTTAGAGACCTTCAAGAAAAGGGCGTAATCATTCCTTAAAGGTCGGCAACGCATCTGTGATACTCCTGGTGTTGCAGATGTCTGAAGGCAGCAGTGATCACTTTCCATTTGGTGACCCACTTGCTCATTTGCCTCCTCTTGTATTAAAAAAATAATGAAGGACCCGTGTGTTGGTTCGCTAACCTCTCATATAAAAAACATGAGGATATCGCACTTTCAAACAGTCACGTCTAAACGTATATTACGTTAACGGTAATAAACGTAAATTAAGTACCACGTAGTGTTCTCGAGCAGACGAAAATTAGATTTAAGTATTTCTATCTCGTTACTTTACGTTGTAAAGAAGTATTTTCTCCTTTTGTATGTTTATTACACGATTGCTCCGTCAACTGCGAATTGATTTTGATGATCCTTTTTTCATAAGATAGGTCACATTTTTGGAATGGTTCTATAAAAAAATCATCAAGATCCGACAAATGGATTTTGACTTATGTATATTTATGACAAAACTGTAGTTGAATTCAGTACTTTGAGGTTATTTAAATAGAAAAATATGCAGACGACTAAGAACAAATATTTACAATTTTTTGTCGATCTATACCATGACCGCAAAGTAAAAAAGTAAAGTATCTTCACGCCCATATCCCACGACTAGCCAAAAACACTAAGTCTCACAATGTGATATGTGGCAAGCCTATCGCCAACCGGGCACATATCCATTCCCTGGCATCGTCATTTTTATTAGAAAATTGAAAATTTACATTTTCTTTTATTTTGTGCTCGACCCGGGATCGAACCCGGGACAAGAAAAAGTCAAGCCCGACGCTAGACCGCTATATCACAGAAGCGATAAAACCAAGACCGCCATTCATGCTAAATCCACTTAACGGTTCGTAACGAAATCTGACTGGTATCCCACTTTCCACTTCACACTATCCCATCCCATCCCACTTCCCACTTCCCACTAATGTTATAAATCCGAAAGTTTGTTGTATGTTTGTTTGTTTGTTTGTTTGTTTGTTCCCTCTTCACGGTCTAATCCCTGGACCGACCTCAACGAAAATTGGTGTACTGGTATTTTAGGAGCCGGAGAGTAACATAGGATATTTTTAACCGACTTTAAAAGGAGGAGGTTATCAATTCATCTGTATAGTTATTTTTGTATGTTACGCGATTACTCGAAGACCCCTGGACTGATATGGAAAATTGTATTTTTGTTGGAAAGGGTACACTTCAGAGGCAGTTTATGGTTACCAGGTTAGGATCTGATGATGAGATCCTGGGAAAATCGAGGGGAACTCTAAAAAAATGTTGGCAATAGTGTTTTTGTGGATTATATCTAATGATCTAGAACTGCGACCATAGCAGATGTGCCCAGCCGGCAAGTTGTCATGAGAGGAAAGCGGTCGCGGTGTTAGATAGGTACTATGCTGCCCGGCCAAAGAATACTTCAGTCATAAATAATAATAATAGGAGTTTGTAACTACCGACCGCACGGTCTAGACACATGGTCGGCTCCTTACGGAACGGTTGTACGCAGTGAGCTAGTTTTTAAATTTGTTCTTTCCATAATATCATGGTAAAATAATTGTTAGATTAATAAGTTTTATATTAGTTTACCTATGTTTGTTTATTTTTCATATCTAAATAGATACATTATATTTTGGTTTTGTAGTATTAAAGGGTAATTCTTTTACCGTGGATAGGTGATGTATAGTAACAAATGTTTTAGTAATTAGTTTTCCAATTTAATTACATTCTTGAGTAAATAATAATATATTACATACTTATGAATAATAAGGGTGAGAAAAAGATAACGACTTTTTCGGCAGTCGACCACTGCAAAACGTCTGCGACTTTTGAGCAGCAATGAGACAGAGAATGAAAATGAGCTTGATGTTGAGTCAGAACATGATAAAGAAACTTTCTTTCTCCTTAAACTATCTTTAATATTCATGTACAGCACATCTAGAGTGACCGCTCATGCCACTCTACCCCTAGAAGATCCAGTTCTTTTTATGTGAAATCACCATTGTTGGTAATTTTGGGCTCAATGATTTTTCGGCAACATTCAAAGCTGAAAATATTGTTCCAACAATTTCTAAATGTGAGTTTCCGAAGATATCCCCGAAAGGTTAGTTCTGCCTAACTGCACAACCAGAGCACCTACGACTAGCCGAAGATATTAAGTCCCTCAATGTGATAGGTGGCAATCCTGTAGCCAACCGAGCACTTATACATATAAATAATTAAAGTAAAGTATCTTCACGCCCATATCCCCGAAGAGGTAGGCAGAGGCACAACCAGGCCACCCACTAGCCGAAGATGCTAAGTCCCACAATGTGATAGGTGGCAAGCCTATCGCCAACCGGACACATATCCTATCCCAAGCAACATTTTTTTTTAGAAGAAAATTATAAAAATCCAATTTTCTTTTTGTTGCCCGACCCGGGGTTCGAACCCGGGACCTTATGCAGTCAAGTCCAACAACTGAACCGCTAGACCACAGAGGCGACCAAATAATTATATTACACTTATATATATAAGTAATTAATCTCCTCTTCTCTCTCTTTACCTGACATTTCTATTGGCGAAAAATAATACTATTTTTTGTAAGCAATAAAGTTGTTCCAGCAGATGGCGTTGTTAAGTGACACAAAGTCAATTAGTGTTTGCTAAAAAATTTTATATTATATGTCGTACTTAATTATAATTTTCAAAAAACACAAAATATAAAAAAATACAGAGCTAAGCTCGGTCATCCAGGTACTATAATATTATAGTCTATAACTGTTGTTTGCCATATAAAGTAAATACTAGGCCTTAATAAACCAAAACAACATTCACAATTCGCACTCTTAATTAAAAAAAGGCTATTACATCGACCGTTTGTAAAAGCAGCACAACCGCGAATGATATATACCATATAAGTACCAAGTGCATACCAGACTTGTGACGCGTAGGTGTGATTGCGTTTTCGCTCATTTATATTAAGATACAATACTATATAATACTAGCTGTTACCCGCGGCTTCGCCCGCGATAAATTGAGATGTAACCTATCCTATCTCTCAAGTTGGATCGAACTGCACATGGTGTGCGAATTTTATTATAATCGGTTAAGTGGTTTAGGAGTCCATTGAGAACAAACATTGTGACACGAGATTTATATATATTAGACTAGCTGTTCCGGATAACTTCGTTCCGTCCGCCCGTTGTATGGGAGAAATTAAAATGTTTTTTCTAGTTTCCGCTGTTGTAAGGCATTAAATGTCCTCTCGGTTCTAAGCTGTCCATCAACTTTCAGCCTAATCGGTTTAACTTTCACGAGTTTCGAGTCATTTTTCATATTTTATTTGTTTTTAAGGTGTATTCTGCTATTCGGGGCGGAGAAAAATCCAAAGAATCAAAAACCATGAAAAGTAGTCCAGCAGATCTCGAATTATAGGTGTTGTAACAAACATGACTTTATTATATATATATATATATATAATAAAGTCATGTATACATATATATATATAGAAGAATACATAATTACTGTGCATCTATGCTAATTTATTTAACTACTGTTTAAGAGCTACTGGAATGTAAATTTCGAAATAAACTCAGTAAATATCAAAATATGTCATCTAATTTTGTACCTTCGAGTTTGCCACATTACTGTCACGATATTCCGATACGCATTCTGAACGAAATGTGACAGGAAATATATGTTTCACGTCAATAACTGTAAGTACAACTTACATTATTACATTGCTGGTAAACTATGTCACCTGTCAATCATTTCGTTTGAATTTAACTGTAAATCATGAAGCTATATTACTACTGGAGGCTACGCGCCTCACAAAGACCTGATGTAATTTTTAAATATTACTTAGTTTCTTTGATTTAGAGGACTCTCTTTTATTTTGGCACCTCTGTGTTCTAGCGGTTTGGTTGTCGGACTTGCGTGAGGTCCCGGGTTCGAATCCCGGGTCGGGCGACAAAAAGGAAATTGTTCTAATAAAAAATGTTGCTCGGGACTGGACATGTGCCCGTTTGGCTTGCCACCTTTCAAATTGTGGGACTTAGTGTCTTCGGCTAGTCGTGGGTGCCTTGGTTGTACCTCTGCCTACCTCTTCGGGGATATGGGCGTGAAGATACTTTTAGTTATCAGTATTGCCATAGCTCACAATTCTTTCTCGATTTAAAAAAAATTGGAATCACAAAATTAACGTTATTATTATTTTGTTTTTCGTTACTGTTTAAAAGTAACGAAGAGCATTATAAAGCCAGTTACATATTTAAAAAAACAGTTATGTGACGAATGTTTGCTGATTTAGGGAAGACCAATGATAATAGTGTAGATTAAACATATCGAAAAACAAGCAGAACAGAAATTCTTTTACGTTAATTTTATGTTACAGTAACGTAAAAGTATTAACGTTAAGTTACTGTTACTTAACGTAAACGTTAAAAGTAGCATAGGTAGTCCAAAATTTTAGTTTCAACTTTGGACGAATATAGTTCGTCTTACACAGACATAATATATGCATATCGCCTAGTTGTTCTAGCGGTCCGGCTTCGGAGTTCACGTCTTGAGGTCCCGCGTTCGATTTCCAGGTCAGGAAACAAAAAAATATGTATTTTCGATTTCGTAATTAAAATAACGTGGTCCGGGGTTGGTTAATATGTGCCTGGTTATCAATGGGCTTGCCACCTATCACGTTATGTGACTTAGTGTCTTCGGCTAGTCGTGGGTACCCTAGTTGTGCCTCTGCCTGCTTCTTAGGGTATATGGGCGTGACGACACTTTTATATATAACTAGCTGCTACCTGCGGCTTCGCCCGCGTTTTCACAGAAAGCCGGTGTGCGATTGGGATTAAAAATAGCCTATATGTTAATCCAGGTCACAATATATCTGTCTTTCAAATTTCAGACAAATCCGTTCAGCCATTCGAGCGTGAAAGAGTAACAAACATCCATACATCCATACTTACAAACTTTCGCATTTATAATATTAATAGGATTTATAACATCTTCACGCTAACTGCAGTGTCAGCAGACAGTATCAAGTGCAAAATTAAAGAAATTAGACGGCTTGGCTAATATTTAACAAAAGAATTTGGATTAATAAAACATTTTCTATATTACCAAGCTAAAATAGTAATGAAACAGCATTCAGTATACTGAAGTTTTACATGTTTTTAATTATTGCAATAATTCTTACTAGATGTAATAATTATAATAGCACTTAATGCTTGCGTTTTGTCACAAGAATATTTGAAAAAATACTTTTAATGCTATATAAAAGCAAATAAAGATAATACATTCCAAGACAGAAACAAATATATTTAATTATGCGTTATTAAATGCGAATGCATTACAAATTAGTAAGTTAATCTCTTATCTAACTTTATCATATCCGCTTAATAGCAGAACTTAGAATTTAACCATTATTTACTTTTAAATAAGTACCTTAATCAGTTTTAGTGTATGACGAAATATAGCTGTGTTTTATAAAAATAAAATACGTAAGTATAAACAAAAAAAACTATGAAATAATCATGGGTACATGTAAATAAATGGATAACACTTGACAAATTAAATAAGGTAGGTATCTTCACGAACAAATCTCTGAAGAGGGAGGCAGAGGCACAACCAGGGCACCCACGACTAGCTGAAGACACTAAGTCCCACAATGCGATAGGTGGCAAGCCTATTGCCAACCGGGCACATATCCAATCCCGAGCAACATTTAAAAAAAAATTTGAAAAAACAAATTTCCTTTTAGTTGCCCGACTCAGGAATCGAACCCGAGAAGTCATGCAGTCAAGTCCAACACCTGGACCGCTAGACCACAGAGGCGACAAATGAAATAAGAACTATAAATGTGTTTTATTAATTGTGATTTGTTTATTATTTTAAGAATAAGTCTGTAATCTTTTAGAATTAACATATTACGTTCTAAAAACCACCCGCCAAATTACAAATGAGGTTAGAATACTAGAACTAAAAATAACAAGATACAGAAAAGAAACATTTTCATTTTTGATTCAACTGGATTGGTATCACCGCCATAACGTCATGACGTGTTGCGGTTCGGAAGGTGAGGTAGCCAGTAAACTTACTTTTGCTCGAGGCCTAACATCCCGGCCTCGGGTTGGCAACGCACCATTACCACCTTTGGTGTCTCTACCATCAGGAATTTTTTAGCATCAGGAAATCCGTCTGCTTGTTTGCCTATGTTAAACTATGAAAAGTACGCGTATATAGAACTGCCAAATCATTATTCATAAATAAACTCTTTAATAGCTTATAAACTTAAGCCGTCTAATTGTTAATACGGAGTAAAGTACTCCAAGGTTCAACCTGGTACTATAGTTCTTACTACAAAGTGATACAGACTATAACATCAAATTAATTATATTATCACGTTAGGCATTAGTAGCATTTGTTGGCATTTAATTTCTTAATTCATTAATAAATTAATACGCGAATATATGCTCCTAATACTAAATAAAAATGGCAGATGAAAAATTCATAAACAAATCTAAGATCCGAATGTGGATGGTAGTAGGTATCTGGGAGACCTATGTAAATATTTCACGACTAAATCCCTCGCGCGATGTCCGAGTATGTAAAAAGCTCGACAGGTTTCCAGATATTGCGAAACCTGACACTCAAGAGATGTGTATAGATTTATATTGGTTCAGATACTTTAATTAATAAACATCCCAACGTTCATAAAACCTTATTTTTTGAATTCAAATAAAATCCTTTAAAGGGAGTCAAAGTATTATCCCTTTGGTAGAAATAAATTAATTCTCCGTTGGAATTTTATGAAGGACATATTTTATAAACGAAATATTAATCTCGTTGCTGAAAAAGCCTTCTGAAAAGCTTTATTATGTGTTAATTGTTGACTCACGGATTAATTTGGATTATGAAATTATAAGCTTGGGGGAAAGCTTAAACTTTTATCTATAATCTTCTTTTTATCTATTGTGTAAATTGTGCTACTAATAAATATGTAATCTATATAACAATAATTAAAAAACGGCAAAATTTAAACTCGATTCTGATACGCAAATCATCTTTGTATTCAAAAATGTTCATCGATTATCCTTGGATTCTATTTATATAGATTCTATATAGATTTGGTGGCAATATTATCACCTCGTATATATGCTATTTCAAATAAATAAATAAATAATAAATAAATATCCCTGGACAAGTTACACAAATTGAATCTAACCCCAAAGTAAGCAAATTATATGCTTGTGTTATGGGTGTTAGTCAACAAAAAAAAACAAAAATTCTAATACATAGAAATACTTAAATAGATACCAGGATAAATTTAATAAACACCCAGACCCGGAAATGCAGACATCTAAATATTCACACAAATGCCTGCCCCCGTCGGGAATCGAACCCGAGCCTCGCGATTGATCGGTGTAGTTAGGCGTGTACGCTAGCCACTCGACCAGCGAGGCGGTCTAGTTTCAAATAAAATAAAAATTTTCAAAATCCATTTAGAAATAACGACAAAATAGATAATCATAATATATAAAGAATGTAGCCTACTCAATTTTCTAAAATCGGTTAAAATCCATAATGTTTAAGAACTTGTGCTTGTAACGTTAATAGTATAAGGTATCTATCATACAAAGAGTTTTTAAATTACTACTTTATATGTTTTTATTAAATGACCTCAAATAATAATTGAGTTGAACCTTAAGTATTATTTCAGTATGTTCAGTAAAAATTATAGTAGTTTTTAACGATTGTAATGAAAAGAGACAAAACGTGTTTGGTGATGTCACATTAGTTTGTACATGATTTCTACAGATTTTTAGGCTCAACTCACACTGGCGCACAGTCAAAACGAGGCGACTAGTCATAGTTTTCAACTGTAACGTGTAACGCATTAGCGTGATTGATCTAGTTCGGTACTTCTTAAGAGTGGTATTTCCGTAAAATCACGATCCTCTTGAAGAAGTCTAAAGCTGTCTGGCAGAGATCGCTTTGAAGCAATAAGACCGCCTTTGTTCACCTAATTCAAATATTATAAGTGAAAAAGTGTGTATTATTTTGTAAATTTGTGGTGCATAATAAAGTGAATTTATTCATTCATTCATTTAAGAAGTCCATTTTCCCATTCATTCAAGAGACGTAGATTTCTTTGGTGTTATTAAAGCATTTCATAATATTGTGCAACAGCCAGATGTTATTTACAATTTTGGCAAATTTTCTTTATAACAGTTTTCCTACAAGGCATTTTTAAATGACTCTTCAAGTGGAACTAAGACTAGATTTCAGTAAGACTTTGAAGACCAAATTATGCTTATATGCTATATCTGTTACTCGTTAGACACGTCACTGCGCGTGACATATCCCAACTAATCTGATATTTTCAAAATGTTCCATCTCTATTCGTTTTGTTTCATTAGAAAAAGATAGCATACACCTAAATCAAGTTTAGTTGGTGCTCAGCAGAACTAACACCGTTATATCAATTATGATTTATTCATTTACTGGTTTAATTTTTATGTAGATGAAGTCATTTAGTTTTTTGACTGATACGTAAATCAAAACATTAAAAATACATACATAAATTCCGAAGGATATTCTCTAGTTTAGGGTCTGTTTTGTTTTATCTTGAAACTAATGGTTTTCATGAAAAAATAGAGTGCTCTTCATTACCATATCTGGGATCAGGGGAGGTTATCATATAGATGGTGAAATTAGGCCCCATATGGTGAAAGAGGCCCCTTTTAACACATCGACACCCATAAAATCTACGTTAATCATACAAATTTTTGCTTCAATCTAAATCGAACTTGAACCTCCTAATGATTATTGATTACCATACCAGGCGAATACTACAGTGGGCTTATACAATAGAGGCAGAATTGTAATTATAAAACTATACAACTCATTAATTAATAAACTCCCAAATTAAACCTATTAAAGCGCAAACACATCGTCGGTATTTTCTACTTGTGCTTAAACTAAAATATAGCTCATTGTTTTAACCTCGTTAAAATACTAACTGTTACTCGGACTACACTATTCAGTATCCAAAATTGTTGAGTTTGTTTGTTGCCCAACTTCAATGGAGTTTTGTCGCTGTCTACTACAACACTGCATCTGAATGATAATCAGCTATTATTCGAAGTTGTTGGTTTGGTTCTCAACTGACTAGAGCTTTGAGTACTACACTTCTAAGTTAATCTACAATTTAACTTCTGAGATTGAAGCACAGTAATGTGATATACAGTATTACATCCTTATATAAACGGGCTAAAACGCGTTGACACCTACGCGACTCGGGTTTGGTATGCACTTGGTACACATCATTCGCGGTTGCACTCGCAGATTATGATGCACCGCAGTGACGAACGGTCGATCTAACAGCGTTTTTATTATTTCTAAGTTATTAGTAATCATGCGATTTGTGAATATTATTTTAGTTTAATAACTCCAAGTATTTACTTAATATGCTTTGACATTTTAACAATTACATATTAAATCATGCTGTTTTTGAGCTTCGCTTGAGTGGTTAACGATAGATTTATATTAAATATAATGATCAAAAACACCACATGCATTGTCTATTTATTAAACGATTTTTGTTTATTGAATAAATGTAATGTTTACGATCACAAAATTAAAAAGATATTAAAAAAGGCAGATGTACATACAACATTGAATTTAACATAGAAGGCGCGTAGCCCTATCGCTTATTGACGTACCGCACAGTTGTAGGTACATATTTAATTCAAAAACAGAGCCGAGTAAGACTACGGTATAATAAAAATAACTACGTTAATTAAAACCGACTTCAAACTAAAAAAGTAAAAGATAACAAAGATTTGATATTAATTATATACTACCTAATATTTCTATGTGCCATTTACTAATAGGTTTGAAGTTCGTGCCAAGCCATTTTAATACTTATAGTATAATTATTAGTTTAAGGCTATGTATTAATTAATATCAAACCTTTATTATCTTTTGCTTTTTAGTTTTGAAGTCGGTTTTAATTAACGTAGTTATTTTTATTTAATACATTTCATTTTATTGCTGATATGATCAAATTTAATAAAAATAAACATCGGGATGTGTGAAAATTTTCAAAAACTGTCATTTTATAAACCAGTCGATGGTATTTAGCATAATTAGGTAAGAATAAAAATAGGCCAAAATTATATTGGCATTAAGAAAATTGCTTGCAACTGTTTTTTGAATTTTCAAACAATGGCACATCACTTTTTGATGATTATGTGTCACCGATATTCACTTTTTTCAATTATTTTATCGTAATTCATTTGTTTTGACAACGTCTATTGTAATAAATCATTTTTTATGAACCGGAGGGTTTTTAAAATAAATGTGTAGCTATTCATGATAACATTTTTTTAAAGCGTGTTACAATAATTTTTAACATTAAACCAAATTAATTACCGTGAATTTACTTACGATTTAAATCTTAAAACCATTAAAAAATTGGTTCACATCTTAAAATTTAGTTTTGTGGCTTAAAATTTAGTTTTTTTCTATTTTCGCAACACTTCAATAAAAGAGATTATTTTTTTTTCTTCTTTAATAAAAGAGATTATCCACAAGCTGGATATTATGACCACTTGGATACACCTTCGTACACAATTTTACTCTAGCTGCCATTTTTACTTTCAGTCGTTACGATGAATAAGGCATTTTGAATTTTAGACATTTTGGGAAAAGGTCATTTTGAAAATTGTATTTAATGGCAATAGTATATTTTGAGATTAGGTTCTTATGAACCGGATGCGTTTTGTCGGGGTTGTTATTTTTTTAATTGTAGTGTTGTATGTTGATGATATAATATGTAGGGCTACCTGATAGAAAAATAGCGCTGGAACTGACTTTCGCAATAAGTATTAGCTACAAACGCAATGCTAAACCAAAAAAAAGGAGTGAACCATCCTTTTAAAAATTCCAGGTTCAAAGTTTGGCAAAAAACAATGTTTGGAAAGTTGTGCGAAAGTTTAACTGTTGGTATTAAGAAAGTACGTGAGAAGAGTTATAGATGCCAACGTAGGGCGGTTGGATGATTTTTTAAACTGCCTTTAGAAAAATGAGGAGGAGGTTATGTGCTCGAATACTATATTTATACATACATACATACATACATACATACATACATACATACATACATACATACATACATACATACATACATACATACATACATACATACATACATACATACATACATATATACATACATACACTATAAAATGTCTATATAGTAAACATCACTAAACTTGTATGTACTACAGTAGCATTAATTGACTTTCAAAACTAACATGTCAGTGGCGAGCAATGTGATAAAAATAATAGGAATAAGTCATACGCTGGTTACAAAAAGGAATACTTTAATAAATACTACCTAATCCAATCCAATTGGTTACACAATATATATCTATGGTTTCTGCGGCCAATCGAACATGAATACTTGCTATTGTCTTATTCCACTTTGGAAAGTAGCGAGCTGGTACACTAGCATATACTAGCATATAATGGTGTTTTGACTTCAGGTGAGCGACACACCAATAACATATTTGGTGTCGATAGATGACGTATGTTTCTTTCGAATATAAAAAAGATATTTATTAAAGAATGGGTCAAATGTAAAAAGTAGGGAATTAACCTAAACTTTAACGTCTAATAAAATTAGGTTCCAAACTCCGAATATTCATTTCATTATGATTTTTTTAAATATTTTTATGATATTGGAAGGTAAACAAGCAGACGGATTTCCTGATGATGTGAACTTACACTCGTTCATCTTTCTTTTAAAGTAAGTAAAAAAGTAAGTATCTTCACGCCAATATCCCCGAAGAGGTAGGCAGAGGCACAACCAGAGCACCCACGACTAGCCGCAGACACTAAGTCCCGCAATGTGATAAGTGGCAGCCTATTGGCGACCGGGCACATATAATAATAATAATATAAAGGTAGACAATTGTCTGTAACTTCAAAGAGCCTCAAACGTGTGGTGAAATAAGGATTTTATGCTTCAACTCATATAATTTCGCTTATTACTTACATTCATTGAATATCCTTCAATACTTAATTGAATTCCTGTTCTCAATTTTAACACAAAGTCGCTTTATCCAACCTCATATTATATTTCGCTCCCAGCCTCTCAGTACTGGAATTCTAGGTATTTCAATAAATGGCACACGAATCGGTTGTTTGACCGCAACACACGCTCTTCCCGTCATTTTCTTTGTTCTTTACAATATTTCACAAAAGCCTTTGTTGCCGTTTTACTTGGTGTAAATTGATATTACAAAAGAATTTATGATTTCCATGTGCTCGCCTAACTGTATATGAACTTGAATTGTAATAGAATAAGAATTTTAGACAACCGAACCTTATCGAATATAAAAGATTCTGGAATATTCCGGAATAAAATCTTTCTAATACATTGACAGTATGATCATATAATTTATTTTTTATTCAGTTTTTTTTTAAAACTGTCTCAACAAACTTCGTACTTTTAGTAGGTATGTATTTTTCTTTTTAGGTTTCCGTACCCAAAGGGTAAAAACGGATCTTATTACTAAGCCTCCGCTGTCTACCTGTCTGTCTGTTTCCAGGCTGTATCTCATAAACCGTGATAGCTAGAAAGCTGAAATTTTCACAAATTATGTATTTCCTTTGCCGTTATTTATATAGAAATATAATAAACGTTAAACGTATTTTTTTCGGTTTTTTTTTGATAAATGTAAAAAATAGTTTTAAAAAAATTACTTGTAAAAGCTTTCAAAATAAATAATTAAATAACAATAAAGTTAATATTAAAAAGGGGTTTTTATACAACAAACGTAATAGATGTAAAATAAGCCTTTATTTTGCTAATTCCGCGTAAGCAGTGTAACCGTTGTGGCAAATAATCCTCCAAACGACACAGAATGTGACAAGCCTAACTGACGTTCCCACCACCCACCTCCGCGACCAGCACACGACTATAGGAAGAGCTCGGGAAACAATATAAATTGTCACGTTCTTTACATGTGACAACCCTACCTAAAGTTCCCACCTCCCACCTCCGCGACCAGATCACAAATAGAGTCCGAACACGGGAAACAAAACCACTTGTCACGTCCTTCGCCAACTTTGTCGAAGCACTCACCACAGAGAACACCAAATCGCACTCGACGTACGTTTCGCCTCTACACCGAGGCATCCTAAAGTTCGGTGAAGTTGTAAAAATCGCAAGATTAGCAACAAGTTAGTCATTCAAAAAAAAAAACCGAGGCATCCTCAGGAATTCGACCGTACCGTACAAACGACGACACACGAGTAGTTCGCCGCCGCCTCGATTGCGCCTTATATAGACCAAACCCCCACCTATCAATTATTCGTAACCGCTTCACGAATCGATTCTGGAATTCTGTTCGACTCGATTGCTGCTAAAAATTCGTAATAATGGGGAATCCGATATATTTATTTGTTCATCCAACAATGTTCTGGACAGATTATTGTGTTTTATGATTTCTAATTGTTCTAAAATATTAAGCTTAATTCCTTTTTCACAAGTATGAATTATTTCGAAGGAGTGATCACTAGCCAAAGTGTGACCAGCTTCCAAAAGATGTTTTGCAAAATGGGATTTTTCGAAATGTTTATTTCTGAACGCCGCTATATGTTCTTTGTAACGTGTTTGAAAACTCCGACCTGTTTGACCTATGTATGTTCCGTTACATTCAGAACACTGAAGCCTATAAATACCTGACTTATCTTTATTGTCCAATTTGTCCTTACCATTACAAATTTTTCTTAACGGATTACGTGTTTTAAAAGCAACGTGTATATGATTGGACTTTAGAGAGCGTTTAATTTTTTCGGAAATTTGTCCCTCGTAAGTGAAAATAGATTTGTACCTTACAGTATTTTCTGGTTGCACGGCATAAAGTAATCGTAACATTGCTTTCTTCGTTTTATTTTTAATTAAACTATTAACAATGTTGCTATTATAACCGTTTGCCTCTGCCATCTGACAAATTATGCTTAACTCCTTTTTGTAGCTTTTTACATCTTTTATAATGGATTTCCGCAAAGTAACGCCTGATTCAATAAAATAAAAAAAAACAAACGTAATTTTTAGTAGATGGATACGGAGCTCTTCGTGCGCAAGTCCGACACGCACTTAGCCGGTTTTTTGTTAATGTAATATATAGACTGCGAAATAAGCAACTTCATTACTTTATTTTTTTAAACGCGGTACAAGGCTGCAAATCATCTTTTAATACAAAAATTCTGTCTCTTAATACAATACAAAATATTAAATCTCGTTAATAACAATGAGCATTAGTATGTTTAACATTTTAAAAACAAATTAATTTTCTTAGTTGTTAAATTTATTAAACGAATTTCATTTTATGTAGGTAAATACATTAAACTAATCAAATAAATAAAGTCAAAAGGAATCGACAATAAACATTTTCATAACTTAAGTAACAAAAAAAGGAAAATCAATTTGGCTGTTGTGTTGATTGATTAAAGGACGCAAAAAATGCTTTGACGTCAAACTTTGGGAAAAGGCACACAGTACGTATAACTAAGGATCCAATGCTTTCATTATGTGGCCAGACTGTAATCATTTAAGCCAGCCTTGGTTGGATATATTAAATTACTTTGAAATTGAAATCATCGTGACTTTGGTCGGTATCAAAAAAAAACTATCTTCTTGTCCATATCCCTGAAGTGCTGAGCAGAGGCACAACCAATTTTCTTTTTTATTGCCCGACCCGGGATTCGAACCCGGGACCTCATGCAGTTAAGTCCAAAACCTGAACCGCTAGACCACACAGGCGAAAAATTATAATTATAATATTTGGTCGATATCAATAAAGAAACTTGAATAAAAAAGTTATTTCGTTTGTACCTTTTTATAATTGTGACGTTATTAACTTAGATGAAGTTCAGTTATACCACAAAATTTACGTAACAAAATACTGTAAGCGTTTTCAAAAGAGTAAAGGTATCTGGTAGAAGTTATGTTCCATGATACATCTCTAGGAATAAATAATATATCTTTTTTTCATTTTTAAGAAAATTACAATTATAATTTGACTAAACTAGGTTGATAGTTTATTTGTAAATTTTTGGTACCTTATATCTACCAAAGCAAGAGTTATAAGGAACCACACTTCATTGTAGCCCCATTGTTGTTTCGGATTTCACAAAATAAATAATGTCTGGAATATTTGATATTGTTCATCGTCGACGCTTGGTAAAATTTCAAAATATTCACCCCAAAAGAATGTCTGGAAGTTCTAGGATTTCGGTCCAGTGTAAGCAAATTAATATTAATATAACAATTATAACCTTCTCATTGCTAAATACTGTTTGTTTATTAAATGACTCAAATTTATTATTTAATAACTATCACGTCAAAGCAAAGTTTAAAAAATCTAATAAGCCTGCATGTCATTTCAAAAATTGGACACTATTTTTTTACAAGTTATAATACATTGCAATTGTATATTAATAGCCTCAGATTGACACAATAGCCTTATGTAATAATACCTCTATAGCTTCGGCTGCCGCTTTAGCTATCGCAACAGCATGTTTTGAACTGAGGTTAAAATATTTGTGATAGATATGTGTCGTGTCTTTTTACCAAGATATATAGTACTACTATTTAAATAATGCTTTTCGGCTATATTCGTCAAGCTTTGGAAATCCGAATGTATTTTAAAGATATCTATATTGAGTTGTTATTACAGTCATAATTAATAATTTCGCTTAAATTTAGATTAGGTCACCAAATTTAAACATAAAAGTATAAAATGTAAAAAAAGTGTAAAGCCGAAGCGCATAATTTAAATAGTAGTGCTATACCTTTTGCATGTTTCTAAACAAAACAAATTAAGCTGTACTTTGTTTCGTGAAACTCGGGCAAAGTTATATTCCACTGAAAACTTTGACGTACTCTTGGGATTTCCATTCAACGAGGATAAGCTGGATAGAAGAGTAATATTGATTAAAACTCTAAGGTCTGAGGATTATCAGTAATAAGATATTAAATAACTCGTTAATAATATTTTAAAACAAGATTTGAGTCCGATATTATTAATCCTTTAATACTTAAAGAGATAAGTAAATTGTAAGCAAACTGATTCATTATTTCTTCGGTATTTCGAAAATATTTATCTTGATTTCCAATTTCATGCACAAAAGAAAGAATCATTTAAAATTGGTCTTATGAAAGCAATGTTCTTCTACATTTTATTTCAACATCTCAATTGGTTCTCACGTCTTGTTACCTGGAGAATATTGTATTATAGAATAAGATTTTATTTCATACTAGCTGTCCCGGTAAACTTTGTTCCACCTGCTCTGTTTTGCATGGGAAAACTTAAAATGCTTTTCCTAATTTCCCTGAACTCCCACAACTAGTTCAAAACCAATATAAGCTAAATCGGTCCAGCTTTTGAGTTTAAGCGAGACTAACGAACAACAACTGATTTTTTTATCTAAAAAGATATGCAATTGCGCTTTATGCAATGGGTTATTTTGATGCGTGTATATATTTCTAAAATCTCCTACTGGTTCGCAGATTCGAACCTAAGTTGACCTTCACCGAGCTAATATGTAAAAGGGTGAAACGTATTTTATAAAAAAATTGCATTTTTTTTAGAATGTTTGAAAATATATAAAATGAGTTGTAAATACTGAATAGAATATATTTTTATCTTTTTTTTATATTATTGGAGGGCAAGCGAGCAGACGGATTTTGTGAGACACCAAAGGTGGTAACGGTGCGAGTCGC
>NJDC01007458.1:16140-49416 GCA_002245475.1 Calephelis virginiensis
GAATTTTACTGCGTTTATCGACTGCACACTGTTAATATTTAAACAATCGAGTAACGAGACAGGGTTTGAGTTAAGTAACTTTAAGGTGTTTGTCACTGTTACATTGTTTTTATTGTCATCCACAATAGTAATTGGTTGGATATCAATTTTAGACAGTGTTTAGTTGAACATGTGCCTAATTTTTTTGTGGTTTACATTTAACTACGCGGTTGGTAGTGGCAACAAACCTTTATTGCCTACCTATTTATTATTTCAGTAGTGTACTGCCAACCTGAGACTGGCATTTCTTAAGTATTTTGCAAAACGGGTATTCCTCCCGTCCAAATCGAACCACAATAATTGAGTGTTGGCATACCAAAAAAAATTCTAAACAACTTTCCTGTGCCATTAAAAATGTTTAAAATGGCAATTACTACAGTCTTACTCGTATTAATATAAAAAACAAGAGTAAAGTGGATATTATAGTCCGTACCACAGTGTAATAAAACTAATACCAGGTTGAAGCTTGGAGCCATTTAACCTATGTAAATTAATAATTTAATAAATAAATATATCTGGATAAGTAACACAATTGTAGCATATAATTTTCTTACTTTGGGATTAGCCCCAAAGTTAGCAAATTGTATGCTTATGCTATGGGTGATAACGAACTAATATATAGAAATACTTAAGTAGATACCAGAATAAATTTAATGAACACCGAAACCCAGAAACGCAGACATGTACCTAAATATTCATTACACTGCCCCGTCAGGAATCGAACCCGAGTCTCGTAGTTGTTCGCTAGCGCCTCGACCAACGAGGTGGTCAACAAGAGTGTTAAAGTAGATTAGGCTCGTTCTGGATCGTAACCATAAGAATTCAGTATTCATGGCACGCATGCGTCACTCAGTAGTCATGGCGATATCGTGATAGAAGAGTGGTGGTGCAGGTGATCAACGGCAGCCCCGGGGGTGCAGCGACGGCAGCCAGGGGCGAGGGCCGACGGCGGGGTGCTAGTTCCCCCGCGCGGACGGCACCCGAAAAGCGACGTTGGCCAGCTGAGCCCTACCTCGACGACGAGCTCGCTGCGAGAGCGCCGTCCTCCGACGATGACGACACTAAGGTATGCCATATAACTACCATCAGTCATTACATCCACTAACTCCTAGTCATAATGCATTTCCTTAGGTTAAACGGATTCTTACAAGTCAGAGCTTCGAGCATTTAGAACGGAGATTTCCAAACTATTTTTTTTCATAGACCACTATCAAAAATTTGCTGAATTTGGTGGACCCCCTGCATGGCTGTACCTTGCTTCTGGCCGACGTCGACCCCGTCGAATCTCCCGTGGACCCCTAGGGTCCCGACTTGGTCCACTTTGGGAATTACTGATTTAGAATTTAAGGGTCTGAAATTACGTCGGCAGGGTCCCCAATATAAACATTGGATTTCGAATTACAAATTTATTCTAATAAAATAAAGGTGTACACTTAATTATTTAAACTGCAGTATGCGTACTTTTAAATATTATCTTACCATAACAAAGTTCTTAGATTTATAGACTAGGTAATAATAAGTTAGAAAAGTAATTAGTGACTCAGTGATATTTATTAGCCGCGACCACTGCTGTTTCAAAATTAGTAAACGACTCCAAAAAAGGAGGAAGTTCATAATTGTATTGTATGTTTTTTTTTAATAAACAGGCCAATAACAACTGGATTTTGATGGTTTTTTCTTAAAAAAATGTCGTGATTCCGAGAGTGCCTTTTATTGATTTTGATGATTCTTTTTTTTAGCAATATGGGTCATGAATTCAAAGTGTTTTCATATTGATTTTATCATGATCCGACTAGTTGTTTTTTATTTATTCTTAATTAGGTAAAACTACTAGTTCGGAATGCATGTGCAAATGCAGATCTTATTATAAATTAACTTAATGAAAATAATTTACAAATTAACATTGACAAAACAAAATGTATACAATTTATTCCATATAAAAAAATACTTTAAAAGTAAATATGTATTAGATATAACAATGTTAACGTTGAAGAAGTAGATTCAACAAATTTTTTAAGTATGTTAGTTGATAAAAATTGTAACTGGAAGGCACATGTGGAACAGGTTTGTAATAAGCTGGATCGTTTTATATTTGCTTTAAAGCAAATACGAATAAAAGTTTCCTTAGAAGCGCGTCAGTACTTTCATATGGTCTAATAATATGGGGCAACTCCCCACAGATAAGAAGAGTTTTCATAATTCAAAAAAAGTGTATTAAATCCATGTGTAAAATAAAAAAATTGAAAGTTGCAAACCATATTTTATAAGCTTAAAAATGTAAACTGTGCCTTGCATGTACATTAAATTAGTCTGTTTATTTGTAAAAGAACACCCTACATATTTTCTCACAAATGCACAAAAAGTAGGCACAAAGGGTAGAAATGCTGGAAACTTATTTGTGCCCAATTGTAGATTAACCATAGCTACAAAAAACGTATATTATAATATGTGTATACAAATGTTCAATAAGCTTCCCACTGAAATAAAAATATTACCAGGGAATGCATTTAAAGCAACTTTAAATAGATGGCTTGTGAATAAATGTTTTTATTCTATAGATGAGTATTTACAAAAAGATAATTATATAAATTGAGTTTAAATGGTTAGATAATTGGACGTAGTTAAGCAGAAAGGACCCAACCCACGTAAACACCAAAATTGAGTGAAACATACTAAAGAGGTCGTAAAGCTCATAATACTTTCGTTCAGTAAAAGATCCTACAGATAAACAAAGTTATGACATTTGTATAATAATTAGATATCAACCCACATGTATGGTCAGTACATATTATTGTAAATATATAAACTTCAAAGTCAATTATCTCAAAATTAGTCACATGTGGATTGGGTCCTTTCTGCTTAACTACGTCCAATTATTGATATAATAATTATTATAAATACATCAAATGTGAAATATTTTTTTTGTTTAATGAAATTAATATTGATGTTATAGGGAAAATTAAA
Source organism: Calephelis virginiensis (assembly GCA_002245475.1). Classification (NCBI taxonomy): domain Eukaryota; kingdom Metazoa; phylum Arthropoda; class Insecta; order Lepidoptera; family Riodinidae; genus Calephelis; species Calephelis virginiensis. The sequence continues at coordinate 19,144 of NJDC01007458.1, forward strand.
CATATTTTTATAAAATTATATGCAGTTAAGATAATAATGAAATGGTACAGACAAAATTTAATAATAACTCTAAAATGAAATTTTGCACACCATATGTGGTAGAATATGTTAGGCCTTAACACATTTTATAAAAACATTTGTAACACTCGTATTCTAATGTAAATAAAATATTTTGATTTTGATGGATTTTAAAATCATTTGGTATTTTTCGAAAAAAAAATATTGAACCGGGTCTTCTAATAAAATAATTGGGAGTCAGTTTTACTGCGCTTAATTACGAGTAGAATTTTACGTAAGATAAATATAAAAAAAAATGGAAGATGTGGTTCCAACTTTACGATTACCATTCTTAATTTTTAAAGCAAGAAACGATTTCACCTCAGACAGGATTTGAACCAGCGCCGTTTTGGGTCGAGCTAACGAATGCTCTAACCATTCCATTTCTTTAAAAAATGTGAAAAATTTATCTTAAGCGCTAAAGTTAAAATTCTTAACTAAGTACATTATGATAATTTCTAAGTGCTAAAATTAAAATACTTACCTAAGTAATTTGCCATTTTCCTGTAGGTGCCTAATATATCTATAACAAATATATGTAACTTGTATTCTACTGTTTTATATTAATACTAGCTGTTGCATGCGCCTTCGCCGTTTTCACAGTAACCCGTTGCGCGGTCTGGATTAAAAGTAGCTTATATGTTGATCCAGGTCACAATTTATCTGTGTTCCAAATTTCAGACAAATACGTTCGTCCATTCGAGCGTGAAAGAGTAACAAACATACACACATCCTTACAAACTTTCGCATTTATGATATTTATATTATATCTAACACAATAATAAATAATGTACCTACTTAAATATATTTTTAAGGAAAATCTAAATATAACTGTAATTTCGTAAACAATCTTTTGATAATAAATACGAGTTGTAGATCTGATAGGGATTACAATATTTGCGATAAACGCTGGAAGTGTTAGAAATTATCAATAACTAGGGTAGTTATTAAGAGTTACTTAATTAATATTATGCACATGTGAATAAATATACCTGTGTTTATATCACATACCTAAAGCTTAATTATAGTATTGGAAAGTATGTGTCTACTTATATAAACGTTCATTTAAACATAAACCAACTTTATTCATGAATAAAACAATTCATAATAATTTTACTAAAATTGTTACTAGAATCCGACATAAATTCGACCCTATCCTGTCGAATACTGCACTCGTAAAATCTGATGTGTTGTTTGTTCCCATTCTGCATCGGATGTAGGCAATACATATCTATTTAGACATTAAAAATTGGGTGATCTTTTAGTCTATTATTCAGAACATTGCAGATTTATTACAGTTTGAATAAAGCATAACAAATAGTTCATAAAGCTATTTGAAAAAATAAGTAAGAGTACATCAATCAAGATTTTATACAAAGCGGCTTTACATTTTTTCGTCTACGTTCCTAAAACTGGAAACATACTGTCGGAGGCGGGTGACGGACGCGACTGGTAGCCACGACTTACAGGGTAGATAATGAAAGTACACTGAGCCTTGCCAACTGACGGACGTAAGTCGCGGACGTGACCTTGACCGTCCGGACGTCCGAAATATTATATCTGGTGCGCTAGATGTTTATGTCATCCCAAAGCGTCCGCGGACGGTATGAACACACTTATCAGTCGCGGCTGTAAGCCGCCTCTAATAATAGTTAATATTATGTTTCCAACTTAAGTCTTTTTTATGAATTTGTTTACGTTTTTGAAAAGTTTTTGCATGGGCATAAGTACCTGGCACTAATCAAGTTTAATTAGGATTAAATTACTACCGGTTTTCGAATAATTAGGCTTAAACTGTTTCAAATAAGTCGTCCTTATCAGTCGTGTCAGAGTTCAGATAAAGCGGTACCTTACTCACATAAGCTCATCGAGATTTGGCAAAACTGAAAAAAAACACGGTATTCTAATGTTGATACTTACTTCACTTGTGACACTGAACAAAATTACACAAACAGTGACCAAACTCGACTAATTTCAAAACACAAAATTCACTATTCATAAATAATCTATTTATTTTTCTTTTCTAGTTTATTTTTTCTCTTGATCCAAAATTCATTTTTAATCGACTTCGAAAAACGGAGGAGGTATGTAATATGTCCGTTTCCATAATTTACGTATGGTAATCGCTTTACGTGTCATTTCTGAACTGATTTTAAAAAATTACTTTATATTATATTAATATACCTATATATCTTCAGGGGGTTGACTTTTGATTAAAAATATGTTTGAATACGCGTCTTGAACTGTATGCGTATCCAATTTCATCGCGATCGGTTCAGCGGCTTAGCCTTGAAATAGCCTATAGCTTTAACATTAACGCATTTATAACATTGGATGGATGAAAGATACATACAATATCATACATAGATATAATATATTTAATCACATCTGTGGTCAAGCCGTCCAGTGTTTGCCTTGACTTCGTGGGGTTCTTTCTGGGTTCGATCCTCGGGTCGGGCATGAATAAACAAAAATATGTATTTTTAAATTTCTAATAAAAAAGACGTTGCACGGGATTTTATATGTACCCAGTAGGCGATAGGCTTTCCATAGGCCACACAAGGCTGGCAGGCTTACCACATTGCAGTACTTAGTGTCTTCGGTTAGTAGTGGATGGTCTGTTTGCACCTCTGCCTACCTCATCGGGATAAGGTCATGTAGATCCTTTTTATTTATTGGTTGGAATTGGAATAGACAGAATAGAAGTAACAAGTATATGAATTTAAAATAAGATGGACGCTATCGAACATCCATCTGGGTATCTCCACACCTATAGGAACTTTGGAAGTTTGTTTTTGAATTGATTTGAATAAGTATTAATACGTGAAGCAAAAACTTTGGACCCGTTGGTCTTGATAAATTAAGATAGCGTTCTTATCAAAAAGATAATTAACAATAGAACCTTAATAATGTTTGACAATTATATTTTATTATTTATATTGAATAACTTAACTAAAATTGATTATGGTCGAATTTCGACCAATGGGCGACTACGTGTATTTAAATATTTGTATTGATATGTTTCAGGTGGAAACGCCGGTCCGGTTTCGAACGTCCCCGCCGCTAGAGGCGCTGAAGCCGCGGCGTTCGATTGGCGCGGGTGCGAGCGCGAGCGCAAGTGGGTGCGCGTGCGCAGGTCGAGCGTCGCCGCGCCGCCGTCGCCAGCCCTTACCTCCACCGCGCCGACATAGACCTGCGCTTGATTTTGATAAGATGCAGCAAGTACGTAAACATGTTTTAACTGATCAAAGGTTAAAAGCAAATTTTTACATTTGTTACCCGCAATTTTGCCCGTGTTTCATTTATTTATACTAGCTTTCTCTCGTCAACCACTTAAGTTACATTACATAACTTTTTTGACCAATGCCCTTCGGGTTAGGTTCGGGGTCATTTTGTTTCTATGATGAGAATGCTTCGTGATACCTACCAAATATGTTAAGAGATTGAGTCGTTACTTTTATTTAAGTTAACGAACAAGCATACGTCTCTCCTCATGGTAAGAAATGTTGTAAGTTTCTCGCTGTCTAGTGGCCAGGAAGTTAGAGCACTCGTGTAAATCTACTTGCTACCTTCCCCTCTGGACGGACTGGTACATGACACTGTAATTATGGTGGCAGAAGTAGGTAAGGCGTTCGATCCCTACTCGGACTAGTTGCAGCACTCTACCACCAGTGCTCTTGTTGATAATGACCATTTAACCTTCCTCCCTTTTACAAACTGCCTGGATGGAAGACCAATAGGTTCGAATCAGGAGACCCAGACCAACACGAGGGATTAAAAAATAAATGACCAACTACTAAACATCCATACATCTTTACAAAATTAGCATTTAAAATATGAATATAAGTTTCATTTGTTGGTGATGTAATATTAACCACACGTGTGCGCTGTCTGCTGACTCGTAGACGACCACGTGTGTCTTGAGCTGATCCTCGCTACAGAGACCAGACGTTTTTATTTGACAGGACATGGCAGGACTCAAGTACTTTTCGATATTGTTGTTGTAGTTTGTTAATTAATTAACATTATTAATGAATTAATTAGTAGTACACATGCTGATATTTCAAAACTAATGACATTTAGGGACAATTTAGAAAGGACGCCAAAACTTTTCTTCTGTGAACTCTTATGGTGATCTCTTAGCGTCAGAACACCACATAATCATGACATTATTAAATGTACACCAACTACTAATATACATTGATAATATAATGTTATAATTATATGCTCCGAATATATTAATTAACAATGTCAAAAAATATAATTAATTTAACATAGATAAATTACATTATTAAAAGTGCTTATCCTAATCGAGCACATACTTATGCAGTCCTCGTCGATTATTTTATGAATAATAATAAATAAATATCTCTGGACAAGTTACACGAATTGAATCTAACACCAAAGTAATTTTATGCTTGTGTTATGGGTGTTAGTCAACGATTCCAATACACTGTAAGTAAGAAATACTTAAATAGATACCAGAATAAATTTAATACACACCCAGACCCGGAAATGCAGACATCTTAATGCAATTTATGAATACTTTATAAATATAAGTTCAGTAGAGTGAATTGTAATCTTAGAAACGGCTTAAACTATAGATTTTAGTGATGGTTGATTTCACATCAATCCCAAATAGCAGAACGGCTATCGAATATCTAAAAAAATACGAGACATACTGGCAATACGTATAAGTGTATTACATCTGAGACGAAGTACGTTTGGAAGCCTAGTAATATTTTTTTATTGTAACAAACATTGTTTCCCTTTTAACGATATTTTTTGTAAATTCGGATAAATTGCTTTTAGTTATGACCTTGCACCAAGTTTTAAATCGTATTCTATATATTTGAAATCAAGAAAATTAGAGAATGCTTTAAATTGATGTTTTTGTCCACACTCCTAAATTTTGTGCTTGGTAACCCTACACCGGCCTTAATCGTCAGACACATGTGGTATGTTCCCACATCATCACACTTTACTTCTTATTTCAGTTGCATATATCAATTATTTAACCTCTTACATAAAAAAAAATACTTAAGAGTGCGCACAGAGTAGAATGAAACCCGTCTGTTTTATATTTATGCTTCATACAGACCAATCAAACGTAAGTGAACGAAAGCTTTTCTTTCATTGCTTTGGAGACTAAATTTACTTCCGAAATGTACTGAAATTGGGTTTCAAACACCTACGATCTCACTCTAGTAGTAGAAGATCCTAACCTACAACGAACTGATAATATAATGAAACATATGAATATGATATAGAAAATGGGTTGTTTAAAAGTTCCTGGACAGAATATTTTTTTATGATATTGGAAGGCAAACGAGCAGACGGATTTCCTGATGGTAAGAAATTCACGCCGCCTAAAGACACCAAAGGTGGTAATGGTGTGTTGTCAACCTGAGGTCGGGATGTTAGGCTTCGAGCAAAGGTTAAATTTTTTTTAATTATTTCTTAAAAGAAGAATTTTGAAAATAAAAAGCTCATGTCATGTTGATATATTTTTTTTCCAATACTGTGAAAGTAAATAACATCGACATACTTGTTCAAAGGGCAACCCAACTTCTTCACATTCCATACGTCATATACTTATCAGGATAGAATTTTCTTACTATCTTAAAATCAGATTTTTCAGGCAACTAAAATGAATTTACTAAAATTGTTAAAAAATATGTTTCACCCTATTATCAGCTCGGTGATAGGAGCTTTTCTCGTTTGTTTGAAAATTGGCTTCATCAAGATGGTTCTTACTTCTCAGCTACATTACATTTATTTATTTAATATTTAAAAAAATATATTTTATTGCACATAAAACGCAAAAACTTTCATGTAGGTTTTGTCAGGGGTAATTGAAAATTTTTAATGTTAGTGTTATTGATTTCATCTAAAGTCATTTATTAGATTTTTTCCATAGCTTGAATGTTGTTAACATCGCGGTTTTATAACTTCACCGGATTATCAGAAAGGGGACTACAGTTGCGGCGCGTAGACATCGTATCCGTATTTATATGTGATAAAAAAGGCAGAGAAGCATAGGCTCTCCTGACAGTAAGAGACAGCTGTAGCCTATAGACACCATAGATGCGTTGCTGTTCTGCAGACGGGGTGTAAGTCTTCCAGCTACTTTACATTCCGGACCCGAACACGACAGTGTCAAACAACGTCACATCGTTACAACGGCATGAAAAAGGCGGTAGATCCTTACCTTTTACTCTGATACTACTCTCTCTACTCTACTCTGATAGCTCAAATACAGCTTTTGTGGCTCAGATAAGTCCATTTCAATTTAGTCTACAAAATGTTTCCTTTCTTATAAAAATATTGTTGTTTTGGGTTAGATTAGTTTTATCTCTCCAAGTATAATCAGATTGCCGTTATCGTAAGCGAGAGGTCGACGACCCCATGCGGGTGCACTGTCATGCACCAAGAATGTGATGACATATTAGAAAAACAGTGAAACCTTTTTAACTGGGATATCGAAGAACCCTTATTTTTAACATATATTTCAATAATTCAGGTTTAAAAAATATTACTAAAACCACCTACCCGGGCCCACTTACCTAGAATTCACTGTAATGACAAACTATTAAGTGTTTCTTCTAAGACATTTTCGCTACAGTTTGGTTGACTTAGATTTAAAGTGAGGTTCTCCTCAGAGTGAATACTTACTTGGTCTGCATTAGAAACAAACAGATAAGAAACACACATATAAACGCACTCCAAAGAGGAATATCACAAAGACAATCAATGACGTAATGACTAGGAATAACGTTCACACGCCTTAATCATGCTAAGTTAAATACCGTATGTATGAACAAATAGACAAAAATTGCAAAAATGCCTTCAAAAGTTCGTTTCTTGCCTTTTGCATTTCTATAAGCAGATTTACACATCTTAAAATTCAGGACAGACCTATAATGTGGATCAGAAAAGACCAACAAATACTGATTGATTTCTTTTGCATAATCTGTACCCAGCATTAGAAAGAGGTACAGTTAGATCCAAAAGCCGATTATTAAAATATAGAGTTTAAATGCAAAATTATGCAAAGCCTTTTGTGTGTGATGGTACCTAATAAACTAATAAGAAACGTAAGTTATATTAATATCCACGTATAGTGTCGGTCGATATAAATGTTCGTCACGTCCCCGTGGCGTGTTGTCTGAATGGGAGCCGCTTGCCCCCATTGAGTCCCGACTCGGCTTCAATGGCAGCATTCCTTGCGCGCGCACCACTTGCCACTAGTGCTTATTACCCGTTTGCACTCAGGACAAGACAGTACATTAATATCGGATATGCAAATACATATTACAAAGTTGTTAGGACCAGTGCTGCAGATATCTAAAAAAAATAATTAGGACATCTGTTAGTGTAAAAATATACTTGATTTTTTTCACTTATAAACATTATTTAATTTTATAGAATAAATCAACCGGTTTTGCTATTGTTATAATAGTTTCAATATGACTATTATTTTAATTATAATACAAATGTAGTAAAACTAGAAAACCGATTTTAAATTCAATCTTATGTCGTCTAAGTACTACACAAATTGAGCATTTTCTTTGATTTCCTATTTCATCATCAGATTCGGACTTGGTGGCAACAAAGCCACTTCGGAAGTACGCTTTTTAAATAACTAAAAAATATAGGAGTCAAACATAATATAAACGTCTCCTTTATTTCAAAACGATTAAAAATCTTGACTGCATGAGGTCCCGAGTTCGAATCCCGGGTCGACCAACAAAAAGAAAATTTCTATAAATTTTAAAGAAAGAAAAAATTTCGCCCCAGACAGGATTTGAACCTGTAACCTTTCGTCTCAAGCCGACGAATGCTCTAACCAATTGAGCTACTGAGGATTCGCTTTAAAATTTATAGAAATTTATCCCAAGCACAGGGCAAGTGCTAAAATAAAAATACGTTGGTAAAAAGAAAATTGTTTTCCAATTTTTTAATAAATAAATGTTGGTCGGGATTGGAAATGTGCCCGGTTGGCGATAGGCTTGCCACCTATCACATTGTGGGACTTAGTGTCTTCGGCTAGTCGTGGGTGCCTTGGTTGTACCTCTGCCTACCTCTTCGGGGATATGGGCGTGAAGATACTTTTTTAAAAATCCTATTTAAATAAAAGTGAAAGTGTGAAAATGAATGTTTTTAAACTCTTTCACACACAAACTACCTACTGAACGGATTTAGATGAAACTTTGCAGGATTATGGTTTACACATCAGAATAACATATAGGCTACAAATTAAAAAAAAAATAGAAATTGGTACGCGGGCAAAGCCGTAAGTGGAAGCTAGTTACAAATTAACTTAAAGAAGATATATGATGTAAATTAATTAGAATAATATAAGCTCTAAGCCATTCTCTAAAACTTTATTCTGCGACCGTTGCAACAAACCCTATTTTGCTTCTGGTCCTCCTGGTTAACAGTAAAAACGTTTGTTTTTTACGGTCAAAAGTATATCAAAATCTGTTTACTAAAATGCATTTTTTTAATTACAAACAGACAACCTAAAACAGACAATTAACTTTGTAATATGTTCGTTATAATGTATGTTTTTAATTTTATATGTGCTTTTTCTGCTTTTAATTTTCCGATAAAATTCTTCTGCAATGTATTTTACCGTATCCGTATTTACCTATAACAAATAAGCTAAAACAGCTTTTAATCAAATGTCACTAGCAACGAGACTGTTAAATATACAGCCAGTGTATGTAGAGGACATTAAAAATTTCAAGCATTAGTTATGTGGCTGCCAGTGACTTGACAGGACAGTCCATTTTGATGCATCGACTTATTTCACTGTCTTGTGTAAACACTGCACAACAGTTGAACGTGTAATATAGTCAGCATATCAGTTTTTGTTACTGCCACGTATGGACAGTGTATTTTTATGCATTATTGATAAATTTTCCTGAGTGTATTTTTATGCATTATTGATAAATTTTCCTGATGCGCCCGGTTTTTTGTCCTGTAATTGATTTGAGGAATCAACGGTACTACCAAGAACGGAAACTTAAAATACAAACTCAATAAATAATATCTATCTAGATAAATAAGCAATCTAAACTTTAGTGAATTAAAGTGAATTTCCCCAACAGGGATGCCATATCGTAAAACAGAGGAACACATGCATAATAAGCTGAGAAAGATGCGTTGAAGCCTGTTACTTCTCTAATTCTTCTCAAAACTTACACACACCTTTCATTGATTACAAAAAGAGTCAATATCTCTTGCTAAAGAGTATTTATATTCCTTGGTCAATATACATTTAGACAGGTTTATTTTTAAATTATTTTCATTACACCATGTTGAAACTATAGTCAAGGTTATACTTGTTTCTTCTTTTAAGACATTTATTCTTTTGCTGTACAAAATTGTGGCTTAGTCATAGATTAAAATGTTAATTGACATTTCTAAATGCGATCGTAAGGATTTGCTTTGTGCCATGAACAAAGAAAATTTAAGTAGCAATTTCCTAACTTAAAACTTATCGATATAATTCAAAACGTACATATGAATAGTTCCTCATATTAAAATAATTATGCAGAACTATTTTTTTAACATAAAGCTAATTTTTCTATGTAATATTTCAGTTGAAAGTTGGCGGCGGCGGCGTGCGGTCGTGGCGTGCGGTGGGCGGCGCGCACGGTGGGGAGCTCTCCGTCTTCTGTTGGTGATCACACCGCACGCCACCCGCAGGTACCCTAACGTAACCGCACCCTGGATTCCTAGATTTCTTTCTTTCTTTAGGTATTGGCCTTCACGTTAGTATTTTGCCATTAGTCAAGTAGAAATTTGCATCAAATTTTAATCAATTATAATTAGTCATAAGTCGATAGCAAGTCATGTCTGGGTCTTGAGTAAAACGGTGGCTTTGTTACTCAAGCTCGTCTTTTGAGATTTGGCGGCAGCGAGGAAAGACACGATACACTAATTTCTTCATGATTACTTGATTTTCACTAAACAAAATTAATCTAATTCCCACTTAAATTAACTAATTTCACTCAATATAAACACGAAATTCAATGACTATGAAAAAATTACGACCATCTTGATTCACGATGGCGCCAAAACTCTATTCCCAGATTAACAATCACGCCACTATCAGGTGTACACAGATGTCACAGCCCTTAGGTACGTGGTAATCTCACACACTATACGCCTAAATTAACACACACACTACGTCTACAGTCAAATAACACACAGAGCGCCATCTGCCGTTAACCACTGCTACCATACGCTACTCCTAGATAGTAAAACACGTCACCTATGAAATATACCATTCGAGGAACATATACTCTTTTAAAAAAATATTTAATTTTAACTGTCTGTCGAATACTTAATTTTTATTATTGCATTTTCATTGGATGTTTTGGTCCATAAATTAGGAATGCATAAGATTAGTTTAGTTTTGTTTGTATATTTATACACTACAACCACATAACCATAAATGTAGGGATAAGTTTTCTCTAAAGGGTTAGAAATAAGAAATATTTTCAGGAGATAAGCTCGCCTATTGCACGTTGTTTCTTAGCTTTTTTGTTTTTTTTGTATTATTTCACATGTGTGTATTTTACAATTATCACCACCAAACCCAAAGAACACACCGCACGAATTCCGCAAGTAAGCCTTCACTACTGGAATACAACACACAACCCACAGACAACATACAACACATTCTCTTCCAGTTATCATACCTCATGATGTCCAGAAAACTACACTAGATAATATATGCAGTGAAAAACGCAATATTCTAAGTGGGTAGCTTCACGTAGTGATAACTTCATAACCCGCACATACAACACATTGCATGCGAATAAATTAATATATACTCCTGGACAAATCACACAAGTTGAACCTAATCTCAAAGTAAGCAAATTATTAATCGCCTCTGTGGTCGAGCGGTTCAACTGTCGGACTTGACTGCAAGAGGTCCCGGATTTGATTCGGTCGGGCATCAAAAAGAAAATTGGGTTTTTCCAATTTTCTAATAAAAAAAATGTTGCTCGGGATTGGATGTGCCCGGTTGGCGATAGGCTTGCCACCTGTTGTGCCTCTGTCTACATCTTCGGGGATACAGGCTTGAAGATACCTACTTAATTAAGCAAATTATGCGCTTGTGTTGATCAATGATACTAACATATACTTTAAGTACCAGTATAAATTTAATTGACACCTGCAAACCCAGAAATGAAGACGTCTAGATGTTCATCACACAAATGCCTGCCTCTGCCAGGAATCGAACTCCAGCCTAGTCATTGGTCGGTGACGTTAGACGTGAACACTAATCTCTTGACCAATGGAGCAGTCATAAATTTAACTATCCACTGGGATTCCAACTTTCTTTGCGTAATTTAGTCTTCATCAGACGAACTGTAAGCAAAGCAAATATTTTATTTCAAACGGGTCCGAAGTGTTGCTTGCTGTATGACATTAAGTTTCCAAAAAAGATTTCTTAAATTTTGTCGACAGCAGTTTTGTGTGTGTGCAAGGTAGCCTATTGCGTAGTGTAGCGCCGAAACCAGTTAATGACAAGCAAGACTTCAGAAGTACTTCAAATAGGCTGTGAATACCAATCCAGAAGAATTAAACAAATCATCTTGGTAAACGGTGACAAAGTTTAAACCTGGCTGGTTTTAAGTATCCGTCTGGTTGGTCTAGATTTAAGTATTATTCACCAGACCCCAAACCAGTAGGTATAATGGCATTGCTTATGACAATACCATTTACCACCAATGTTCTATCCATTCCTTTTTCCATAATGGAGGAGCTATTGTTGTAGTATTAACTCATGCTAACTCACAATTCACTCTAGATGTTTAACATCTGCAACTTCATCTATCTTATGATGCATAACTTAGATGTTGAGTGGGACTTCTTCAATTAATGGAAATCGATCTAAAAATTAATACAAGCAGTTTTTCTACGATTCGGAAACAAATTTTATAAGTTAATGTGGAGCAAGCGTCATTGAGTATTATGACAATGACAGTAAAAAGGAAAGGAAGTTAAAAGGAGTGGTTTAATGCGAACCACCAGTTAACAGTATTTATAATTTCAGAGTATCGGAGCGGGCGGAGGCATCCTCGACTGTCGCTTCTCGGCCCTGTCTCCAACTGAATATACCTGATCTCGGTATCTACTTATACTGGAACTCATTTTGTATCTCTTACTTTTAATTTCTACCAATTTTTATTTTAAATGTTGCCAGATGTTAAGTTTACATGGGCATTATTAAACGGAGAATACATAGATAAGGCAAGCTTTAAGGAAGCTTAATAGGTAGAGATGGATAATAACAAAGATGTATAGTACGTGTTATGTTAGATAAGGATGGGTAGTCGTTAAATGTTTTGTCTTAAAGATCGCCTATCTATGTTTATTGTTTTGATGAAAATCTGGTGCAATGTAATATTCAAAAATCTGTGATAAACATTCAAAAATATTGGCGATCCAATTTTTATAAAAATCAAATCAAATTTTTGAAAAAGTTTTGGCTTACATAATAAAGGGTCACTTAGAGTAATCATTTTAGAAAATCGACGAGTCTCGCTTTGTTTGCGCTTTTGACGTTACCATATAAAACCTAGAATGGCTGTTGTTTGGGATGTCAAAACTAAGAGTAAAGTGAGACAATTTCGATTGATTTTTTTTTATCCTGCTTAATATTCCCATGTGAACTCTATTTCCCTAATTGTAACTGAAAGACTTTTTACATAGACGTAAATTTTATGGTTGCCATTTTATAAAAAATGTACTAAATTGGTAGTAATTTTTATTATTCATACATAGGAAGTTCTTACCAAGGATTTGGTAATGTCCATTTTCAGCTATTTAGACGACGTTATAAATTTAACGATTGTAAAATAGAACGATATTTTAACAAAAACCTTGATGAGAACCTGCTGTATTATGCCTAGTATACCGCAAAAGCGGTAGCTTTTTTGTAACCTGGCAACAATTTGTGCGATATTAGAAATCGTTAGCCGAGAAGAGCGGGTGGTCGCTCCAATTTTGGAGTTCCTTTATTTGCACTAAAATAATGATCAAAGTACAAACTTACTAATACTTATATATGGAGCGAGCGCAGCCCGGCCACAGGGGCGCGGGCGCGGTAGTTTTTGGAAGTATTTACTCGTTTTAATACCGTGTTTAAATTATTGCCACTGTTATAATCAGGTCCGCGTGGACTTTCGAACGTAGACTTGTTCTGGGTAATTGCGGGTAGGAAGAGAATGTATCGAGGTCATTGTTAATTACATAAAGTTATTTTGTAGTGTTAACAAGTGTAAATTCTCGGATAGAGATTGTCGAAGCGGCATAATATTTGGGAGTACTGGTGCGGGCTTGCGCTGGAACATTTATATTTGATAGACGCCGAATGGCGATCGATCGCAAACCCCAGTGGAAATCTTTCGAGTTCGACTTCGCTAAGGCCGCAGCCCGCATCGAACAGATTAAAGAGGCAATCGCCTCAACTTTTGATCTCGAATTGCGATTGAGATGGTCAGTGCTAGTGTAGAGGGGGAACCACAATCTCTACCAATCTTTCCCCTCGACACGAGCATCCGGCCACACGTGATTCCTTTAATAGATTAACAAAATATTTTTATCAGTTATTAAGTGTCAATTGGTATGAACACGACGCGCTGCCTTTTTGTGCAATATCAAATTTATATCAAAGTTGTATTTTTATTACCGAGTTCAAAGAATTCGATTAAAGTGAAACAAATAAACGGCTAGTGTAGTGATGTCAATGCTTTGTCAAAACTAGAACATTAAAACCGGGTAGAACGCAGCAACGCCACTATCACCATCAAGGTTCTTATACATTCGCAAAGAACACGTTATTTTCAAAGCAGTGTAAATGACAGACAGGCACACTAATACATAAGTGCTATACGAGCAAATGACAGTTATACAAAAGCAAAGTTTTTGGGTACAGCCATTACTTATTTATGTAACCTACATACATATAACCACTACACACTACATAATAATTATACCTACTACACCAACATATAAGTTAGAACTTACCGTAAGATTCTTCTAGTGCGTGACTGTTAACAGTAATATCAAAATTGTACTATGCTTAAAAAGAGCTATCAACTAGTAGTATCTGCAAATCAACAAATCTAAACAAAAAAAACAAAAAACTACTGCTAGTCAATATTGACCATACAAGATTGTACACATATTAATTAAAATTACAGACTTACTCATAATAACATCGCTTGAGAAGTGCTACTATTAAGCATTAGTAACATGATCATGACTGGACTAGCCGTAAGTTTATTTTATTCTGTCTCGTATTATGCGCGTTCGTTGTTTGTAAAAAAATTGGTTGTATCTAGTTGTAACTTATATAATTTAGTAGTTCATTTAGCAGGGCTAATTCTGTTACTCTTGTTGTGTTATAAACGAAAAAAATAAACTAATAAAAATATGGTGCGAGTGGATTCAGTGAATGTGAAGACATTTAACAAATTTTCAAATTAATACGATAAAAATACTAAGACTTTTTTAAAAATCGCTTGGATAAAGATGTATGTACATAGTGTTAAGTGTAGTTTAAGTGCAGTCTTAGATGTAGTAGGTATAACAAATTGTATGACGGAGGCGCTCGGCGTCGGTTTCTGTTAACATTTATCTTTGTGTTATGTTTACTCCCGCTATGGATTCGTTTCTGTCCTTTTGTCAGATCCTCCTCGTTTCTGGACGTAAACGGAACTGCTGCGAGCCAGTCACTGAACCTGCATCTCTCAATATGGCGAAGTCGACGCACACAGAACTGAAATCGTAAATTCAAATATACCGGCTCTCCCAAGTTTAGACTAAACTACTCAGAAGAGTGTTTATCTAGATGATATTACAAAGATGTACTGTGTGACTCGACTTCGTTGCTATGAATTCACATCACAAGCATGTTTTGGTCTTAAAAGTATCACCAGACTCGGAATAGCTTGGAATTAAAGGATTACCACGTTTATAAGATACTGATGTACCTGCGTTATATGCGTTGTGTATACATTAATTTACGTCGTAGCATTCCTTTAAACAGTTACTATTCAATTGGTTATGATTCCACTATATGCGCGAGATATTAGACTCTATTGCTCTTTCATTGAAAATATTAACAAAAAGTATACGCTTAAAAATTACTATAGTCCACGTTAGGACGCAGATAATAAACAAATATTCCCAAACCGACTTATAATCGTGGTAAATGTGTAATGCAGTTAAGCTTTAGTTTACACGTAAGTACCAACTGTCATCTGCCTGTTTATTTACTTAGTTTGCAATATGCAGGTAGTTTTAAGTTGATGCGTATGCGATTCTGAAGTTGTCTCTTTTAACTGCTAATTTTCTAAACGTCTGGTATCTAAGCTATATGAATCCTACTACACAACTGATAATGTAAATTACTTAGCTTACAAAAACCTACTATTTACACCGCCACTTTGTAAAATTGTGCAATCTGATGCAGTCGTAGATTTTGTAATATGTTTTATGTAATTATAATCACAGATTCCATGAAAGATATGAACGTTACAACGTCATTAAAATATTTATGTTAATAATAATATATTAATCTCTTTCTTCTGTATTTTGTATGATACATCTTTGACACTTGTTGGTAATATACTCGTACTATACCGGGTTAATTAAAAAGTAGCGACAGCCATTTCAGAATATATCAACATAATTACTATTATTAATGAGTATAATTTGTTCCGTGATTTATAAAAAAAAGTTTCAAGTTTTATTTCTTTTTTTTTGGTTATAAAGTTTTAATTTCTTTGCTTTACAATAGTAAACAGGAGCGTTCGAAAATTATATCAAGTATAAATTGTCTTTTTAAACCACGAAGCTATAGACTACTAATAACATCATGTTTTAAATTCTGTTTTATAGATGTATCTTTTGAGTATCCAATTGTCTTTTTAAAATCTGAAACTACTAATTCAAACTCATACAAATCGCACACTGTATAATTTGAAACTACTTTAGAACTATAAAAAGTTAATGGACACGGGGGAGTCAAATAATTTAAACCAATAGATAGTTCTGAAGATTATTACACCCAAACTTAGTAAAGGAGAAAGTTACATTTTGTCTTTATTCTATTTAATAGCAATTACTTTGCTATTAGAAATCAAATGTAAAGATATTTAAAAATAATTATAATATTTTATAAAATCAAAATAAAAATGGATTAATAGAAAAAAGAGACGTTGTAACAATGTCCATATAACCTATACAGCCTTATTTTTATTATGGCATGGGGTTAACAACTGCCGTTTGTCAAATACAGCTTTATTTGCGATTATAATTACATAAAGATGGCTTGCAGTAATGTATGTTGCAACAATAAATGGTGATATTTACAAGATAATTTGTATTATGTTTTATATACTGAATTAACAAGCGTAATAAAGAGTGAGCAATGGCACATCTTAACGGTTGTTTTATTACCACCTACCTATTAGTGATGAACAAAATAGCCTAGAAGCATTATTCCTTTATAATTGACTACAATTTTTAAAAAAGGCTTTTATTTAAAATATTCCTTTTCTTATGTTTTGTAAAAAGCATGATCTACATTTAGCGTGAATGGATGGACCAGTTTTGCCAATTCTTTTTTGTTGTGATGGTTATTATCAGTAGACGTTCTAAAAATTATAAAAACAGAGAGAACTGCAGGGGAAATGGCAAAAATAATAATTTACTTCTTACCATACAAACTTTTTGTCAAGTCAAACGGTACGAAATTCGGTAAAATAAAGATAGCAACAAACTGAGCCCACCTATGCAACGTATACGATGCACGATGTACGATAACGTCTGATTTCGTGTGACTCCCTTAAATTTATATGAAAACTTGTGGCTTAGAAACACACTTATCTCACGCGATGTATATCTGTCGATCCAGATCGGCGTGGGAAATGGGAGAATTTATTCCTTGTAGCACAGATATCCTAAATCTATATATATATAAAAAGTTGTAAGTTTCACAAAGGAAATAATAATAGAAGGAAAATCGATATATATATAGAAGGAAAATCGATATATACATCGATTTTCCTTCTATTATTATTTCCTTTGTGAAACTTACAACTTTTTCGAAGTTCGAAGACAGCTAAACTTCACATGTTGTACTGTAATTTCTATCAACTGAGAAACTATGATATACCTACAAGTCGTAAACAAATTAAAAGATGTTTTACTAAACTAATATCTATTTTCTCTATCACAAACTGCAAAGCATTCAAAGTAAGAAACAGTTTACACTTTACAGAACAATTGTTCAATACGGCAGATCAAGCGCTGAATGAAATAAAGTGTTCACACAGAACATAAAACAGTTAAGTGTTTAAGCGCTTTCTGGTTCTATTCAAGTTTATTGTGATAAAATAGCAAATAAAGCTCTGAATAACGTCTCATAATAAGTACAAAGTTTTACGCTTGTCGTAGCGTTAGAGCGCTGGCGATGGAATGTTGCATTATGCGAATCTGACGCGAGTTTAGAAGTTTTTACTCGTTCCAAAAAAGTGCGCAACGCCACTTAAGAAGTTTCCACTTCAAAATTAAAATTTGGAAATCTCATTTTTATAAGAAAATGTAACACCGAACGAGATAAATGATGTCATGTCTCAATTTTTCTCTCAATTAGTACCTAAAATTAAAGTGCTATAAAATAATAGTCAATGTAGGTGTAATAAAACATTTATTAGACGTCTAAATCACAATTGGTTACTTTCGCTAACATGTAAAACTAAAATTTACTTATACAGGAAAGTGTACTTACACTAGAACAATGTGCATAAACGAAAACAGTGTACTTATACGAGAACAATGTATGTACACGAGAACAGTGTAATTATACGAGAACAATGTACTTATACGAGAACAATGTACTTATACGAGAACAATGTACTTATATGAGAACAATGTACCTACACGAGAACAGTGTACTTATATGAGAACAATGTACTTATACGAGAACAGTGTACTTAAACGACAAAAATGTTTAAAAATACATGTCAGAAGTTGAAAATGGCTTGAGCTTTTTTTTACAGGGTTATTGGAAAAATGCTAACATCCCAACTCATAACACAAACTGTCTTATTAATAAATATGGACTAAAGTACTCCGAGGTTTAACTTGACATTATAGCCCGTATGTCAAGTTTAACATTGAGTACTTAGCCTGTGTATATTATTAGAACGGAAATATATTTTGTTTAATATTACTAATCTTCTTATAAAAATATCACTGGCTGTTGTAATAGTAACTAGTATTATTAATAAGTTAAAATCTAACGCATTTTAACAACGCGTTGCCAACTCAAGTCTGGGTTTACAAGCCAATTGCTATATAAAGTTGTAGGTTATTTCCCAATTAAAAACACGCCAAGGACGTGCACTATTTACTTGAGGACATAAAAGATGGTGGTACTAATTCATGGGAGCTGTACCTCGACTGACTCGACACACGTGGGATTATGCAGCCTTCGAATTGACTAATTGCACAGAACAAATATGAAACAGTGTGGAAACTACCTACATACTTATTTTCCTTGTAAACTACTTAGTTCTTGCAATTCTCTTGATAAAAAAAATAACATGACTATTGCTTCAATGGAGTGTAGGTAAACATTTTATCAACTAGGCTTAGTTTCCATAGTGTTCAATATTTGTACTATGCTAATAACTGGGGTTATCTCACCTCTGCGCATAACTTACATTTCATATTAAACCACAATATACACGTAACATTACAATACACAGGAAGCAGTGACGTATAATTATTTGGCAAACAATATTTTTTAAAGTAGAAAACTATGAAAATATAAAAATTCGTTTTATAAAAAATATATTAAAATCAAATAAAAAATGAACTGAGTAGAAGTGATCAAATAATTGAGTTGCATGATTTTTCAACAACCCTGTATATGAAGTCAGATTATAGATTTTTTGTCAAACATGTCATATCCTTTAAAAATAAAAAAAATAGCACAATGAATAATTCTGTTATACCAGTATTTTTTCTATACTAATTACTATTTCCGTTAAGGGTTTATACATATGTAATAGCTCAAGAACTATAATTTTAAATTAAATTTTAAGAATTTAAACAACTCTGTCAAACTTCTAACACTTCGGCATGTGTGAAACAGCTGTTAGAGTTTCAAAAGTGTGATTTTGTTTACAAAACCATATATCCAGTAATATCGAAAATGCAATATAGCACCTGTTATTTTTATTAAAATGGGTATTAATAAAATATCACAAAATAGCATTGTAGCGAGAGTAAGGAGTCCGGAGATGAAACATTTTTTTTATTGCTAAGTAGGAAAAAGCAATGGTACCAATTCTACTTTGAATTAAATAGACTAATTTAAAGTTATCACTATCTTCTCTCGAAAAAGTATTTGAAAAAGAGATACAAATTTCTTGAATATACTCTTTACGCTGATGCTGATGATGTGTCCGTGTATTTGCATAAAGTTGTTAAAAGTGGGCTCCTTTACATTTTGCTCTGGGATTTGTAGGTTAGTTCTACTGTTTTTACCTTTATAACAAACTAGCAGTTATACGCAGCTTCGCCTGCGTTACTTGGCTACTACTGCACCGATTTTGATGAAACAAACCTATGTCACTCAGGAATAATGTAGCATACTAAAAGTGAAAGAATTTTTGAAATCGGTCCAGTAGTTTCCAGTATAGTCCACAATATGATAAGTGGCAACCCTATTACCAACCGGACACTTATCCAATCACGGGTAACATTGTTTTTATTAGAAAATTGACAAAAATCATTTCGAACTGCTTGACCCGTGATCCTGACCTTATAGTCTGAGGCATATAAGCTAAATATCTATACCAATGTCACATGTATACAAATAATAAGTATAAAATAAGTGTTAGTTAATGGTAAGCAGAATCGGTACCACTATTCAATTAATTACTAATTACAGTCAAAGTTACTTACTTACTAATTAATCAGTACCTTAAGTATACGTCGTTAATCAGAACTAAAATTTTTCTATATCATCAGTCTAATAAAAAAGTCCGCTTAATAAAAAACATTGAAATAGAAAAGAAAATTCTTTACATCTAATTTCGTTAATTATTGAGATATTTTATAATATATGTGATGTTTCTCTATTTTGTTTAATTAAATCGTTTTTGCAAATAATATTTGTTTAAAATGTATTCTTATCTGTAATGTATATACAGGGTTACATTTAAAGGAACAGCTGGGAACAGCCAAATTTTAAATTCAGAATCGGCACACGGATACTTGAAATAAAAAAATAAAATTATATTTTTTTATCCGACACAAAATGCAAGAGGCAGACTAAGCAAAGCATTCAGCTGATTACCGCCTAACGCAATCGCACGCTCAGGCTGGTGACTATAATTATTTTTAGGTACGGAATATACTAGGCTAGGCTTGACATCAGCTGAAGTATTTTTATAAACTATTTTAAATAAATGAATATTTACAATTTTATTTAAATACATAAATTTTTCAAAAATATTTAAAACCCAAATTCATTTTATCCGTAGTTTCCATTGTTATGTATTCAGGTCAGTTTTTTAAATAGAACCCCGTAAAGCGACTGGTTGGACAAAGAAAATGTATTAAAAAAATCATGAAATTATATTGTAGATCCTTAATATTTCATGAACTGAAATAGTAAAAAAATAAGTAAAAGAGACAATAAATAAATTAGAAGTTTTAAATTTCAATATTCCAGATTTACTTGCTCAAGTTCAATGACGCGCGCGCAATGTTTGAAATATCAGCTGAAAGTAACCCTGTTTAAATTTTATTTATTTTGATTAGTTTATTTTCAGCTCTGTTCATCGACGCCCGACCTTTTAGTAATAATATGTTTTATGGTATTTATTTTTAGTTATAATGTTTTTTATTATTTATATTTTCAGATACGTATTCCGAGTCCCTTGTTAAAACATTGCTAACCAATTCCAGAAAACACTTTATATTTACCATGTTAAACCAGTCATTTTAAATAAAAAAATATGATTACTTATATGCAGACTCAAATTTTCTGTTAATCTAAATAATCAAGTATTGTTATACGTTTTTATTGGTGACACTAAAATATTTGAGAAGTGTTCTACTTTTGGAAGCTTTAGGAGTTTTTTCTGTTACAGAGTTTCTACGACCAAGTGTATTCTCTTTTGGACTTAATGGTGTTGATATTTGCACCTTATCTTTATCAGGCTCTGATTTGCCTTTTTTTTCACGGACCATCAAAGTTAACCAATTAGTTGTGTCCTGCTTTTTCCTTACAGGTGACATAAGTCTCAAATGAGGAGCTTCTCCATTCAAAACGAAATTTGGCAAATTCTTTGTTGGTGTTGTAAATGTTATAACCCTAACTTTAGATGGGGACACTTTAACTGGAGATCTATTTGGGATGGAAGTAGGTGATATTACTTTAGGACTTTTTGGTGATAACAATTTACAATTTTTCTTTTCGTAATTCTTTGTAGGTGTCATGAACGATGTTCCCGGTTTTGGAGAATAAGTCCAGTCACAAGGAATATCAGTTTCATCTGAACATTTCTTTTTACATGGGACTGTATTATCATCTTGACTACGGCGTTTCGACCCAGCTGTTATTAATTTAGCCTCCCCATTCTCGGGGATAGTAAGTAAATCTAATCTTATTCTTTTACTACCAGAATCTGTGTCATCAGGTTCTTTAGTTGCATTCATTAAATCACTTAAACATCGTTTGGTTTTTCTAATCGAATTCCCTTCTTGACTACGCACTCGTTTCCCACTATAGGAACTACTTGAAGGTGTTGTAATCATTTTACGTTTCAAAGAGTTAGGTGTTCTTTCCAAAGCTCCCCATTGTGGAAGACACGTAACTTCAACATGCTTAACAACTTCAGCTTTTCCTTTCAAATCTTCATCAATACTTGGAAATTCTTTACCGATTCTCCATATTTTGTGCCTAGCATCATCACTACATGTTACTATTTTTGTATCCCCTTTCTGACACCATGCTGCACAAGTTACTTCAGCCCAGTGACCCGTTAATTTAACAACTGGCTGAGAATACTTTACATTCCAAATATATGCATTTTTATCACTACTACCACTGACCAAGTACATGCAATCTGGGCTAAGACTTGTTTTGATGTAGAATGTGCTATTCTCGTGTCCCACATATCTCTGTTCAGGTAATGAATTATATGTCGATATGTTAAAGCAATATATAACATTATCCATGCAGCTTGCATAGAGCCTAACTCGAGCATCATCAATAATTAGGTTTGTATATCCATTTTTAGTTGAACTGCCACAATAGGGGATAGAATGCTTAGGAAGGGGTTCTTTTTTGTAAACATTGTAATTTTTCCGTAAGTCCCATACTTTAATATTTCCATCACATTCACCACAAGATATAAGAGTTGTATCATTTTGAAATACTAAGCCCGTAATGCTAATGGCCCTGTGGTTGTCTAGACGGGGTCTTTTTCCATGAGAGCCTGGCGTTTTAGGAGTAAAGCTTGAGTGACAATTCATTAGACAGTTATCTGGTTTAAGAACAATTGAAGGTTGGTTGTTTGTGCGAATGTCCCAGATGAGAATGTGTCCATCTCTAGCACCAGTAGCAAAGACGGAAGGTTCTGTAGGTCGGAATACAGCAGTTTTGACAGATCGTGTATGGTGAGAGAACATTAGCAAACGCTTCGGCGCTGCTTCACCGATATCCCAAAGGCAAGCAGTGTGGTCACCTATAATAGAATAACATGTCTTCAAAAAATGGTACAATATAGGGATAAAGCATATGACTATGTTAACCGTGCAACTTTGCAATTCTTTTGCTGGTATCAATAGGAAAGTAACTTAAGCTAACCTATAACATTAGTGACCAACTAGAAGAAAATCACATCACATTTAGCCCAGCATTCTTAGAGTTTACTTCAAACAGAGTTACAAAAAGGGCTATAAAGATTTTTGTATGAAGCCTGGCTTACCTACTGTCCGCCATTTTTTTTCAAATACACATTCACTAATAATTCTTTCAAAAATGGATAGCTAACATCAATACAAACAAATAATCTGAGACAATAACGCGTAAATTGTCACATTTCGAAGATATGAGCTCCCAAAGTTGTAACTTAGTAAACCTGTCTGAACCCCGAACCGTAAAGTTGTAACCTTTAATAGTAAAACTTTAGTTGTTTTTATCTTCATAATGTGACACATAACGAGTTTTTTTTTTCCAAGAATATTTTTTATTTGTATTGATATTAGTTATCCATTTTTGAAAGAATTATCAGTGAACGCAATTTTGAAAAAAAAAAATTGCCGACCAGTGTGTAAGCCAAAATCTTCATAGCCGTTTAAATGATTTTACTTGTTTTGCGAATTTTACTATCGTACATCAGCAGCGGTTCATAACTAACATTGTTAGCTAAATAGGCACATGAATTGATCCCATAACTCCCTCTTAATAACTCGACAAACCTGACTACCATTGACCTCAAGACTTAATCAGCATCATCAATCAGTATAGTGTTAGTTTTCTTTGCTATGCGAGAGGTCAACAAACTAGCAGACGGTGCTTCTGATGGTAAGAGACTACTGTGGCTTATAGACATCGTAAATGTTATACGTTAGGCCTACTGTGCAAATCTACTAACAACCCTACTATCTGAACCAAAAGATGACAACATCATTATGGTGATAAGAATTGGTAAGGCAGTGGATTCTTAACTGGGCAAGTTGCTGCATAGACCTCTACCAGGCACTCGTCAATTAGGAACTGCTTGTTACAGAGACAGCTCTATTCTATTCAGCGGACCGAGACCAACTTGAGAAAATTGTCTTATAAGCAAAACAAAGTATTGCATAATTGACATTAGATTGAATGAATAAAGAACTTATCATGTATCAATAAAAAATGTCGTAACATAGCCAAACAGTTGTCAGGTGATGGTAGAAAGAAGCCTACAATAAAGCATTTTTCTTTTTTGATGACAAATTAAGAAACATCTTACATTGTATCTGTTATACAATGACAAACATTTTAGAATGTCCACAAAAATCCTTACGTTTTCATGTCATTGACTTTTTTAATTTTGTTTTAGAGATCAGTAACCAAGCACATGGGTCTCCTGATAGGAAAAGAAAAGTCCTGTGGCCAGGGTGTTTGGCCAATTGTGCAAGTATATGTGCTTCAGTCCAGACAGGAAACTAACTGCATCATTAGGTCAGCAGGTACAAGTAAGACGGTGGATCCCTTGTCACCGGCAGTGCATTGTCATTGTTTCATAACCTATGGTGAAATTTTAGTAACCTCCAAATTACTAAGAAAATACCTCTTATCTGTTTGTCATGCGACATGCGATGAAATGCAGCATGTTAGGTAATACTAAAATAGACAGAGTTAAACCACAATATTAAGGGAAAAAATTAAAATAGAAGACATTTTAAGTGAGAAGGCTCAAATGGCGAAACATGAAGTAGAGATAAGTGGAGCAACATACTTACCACATGGTACAAAGAAAGAAAAACCAAGAGAGGGGAAAGCAAGAAAATAACATGGGTTAACATTATAAAAGAATTCACCGGAAATACCTGGCATAGAATAGTGCAGAATAAGGAAATTGGAAGAAGTAAGAGGAGGCTTACACTGGATAAAAATAAATAACACAAAGCATTAAAATTGATGTAATACTCTAGATAAAAATAGATCAATATGATATAATACAATGCATGCAAATTCAATTTATCAATTTTAATGTAAATACAAATACTTACCTCAAATTTATGTTATGTATTCACTTAAATATATCAATTTGATAATTATTAATTTTTACAATAGGCTTTTGCTATTTATACTAAGTTAAAAATGTGAAAAATAATAAGAATAATAGCTAGCTACAAACACAAGTGTGTTCTAAAAGCTTACTATAAATTAATGTCAAAACTACAAACCTGAAACTGTAACAAATTTCATATGAAGTGGCATCCAAGCAAGATCAAACACAGCATTGTTGTGACACTGAAACCCTTCTACAGTGCTTGTGTTAACTATACTTGTTGTGTTCTGTAACACAAACATAATTATTATTAATTTCAGTAATAGCATTCTTGAAACTTATTTTTATAACTTACTGAAAACCTAATAAAGTCAAACATATAAAATATTAACCAATTTTACATGTGCATCTTAAGTTTTATAAATTAAAAAATATTGGATGCTTAAGGGAGAAGTAGTGTGAATGAAAGAGAAAAAGAAAATAAAGAAAGAAAACATTTATTAGTAGAATAATTCACCAAAAAATGACAAAATCTAATTAAAGCATGTTTTTTTTCATATATTATAGATAAAATATTAAATTAAAAATAAATAAGTTAAAAAAAGAATTTTCGAAATTAGTCCATCCTTTCTCGAGTAATGCATTGACCTAGGAAAATGGAGATTCCTTTTCACATATATATAATGATTACAGGTATATAAATAATAATTATTAATACAGGTAAATAATAATATAAAAATTATAATAATTAATATTCAAATTATATAGCTTATATTTTTGAAAATTAGAAAGTGTTGTAGGCTTACTATAATCAAATAATTAATAATGTCTTTATAACATATGTACTTTTGACTTTAATCTGTATGGAATTAATTAAAGCTTTGTTATTATTATATAAATAATTATTGCAAAAAAAAAAATAAGTAAGTAAGTATCTGCACGCCCATATCCCCGAAGAGGTAGGTAAAGACACAAGCAGGGCACCCACTACTAACCGAAGACACTAAGTCCCACAACTTGATAGGTGGCAAGTCTATCGCCAACCGGGCACATATTCAATCCAAAAAAAAATAATTTAAGCACAGTAAAACTGACTTCAATGTTAATACTAATGAATGCACTAAGAGACATCAATCATCATCTAATCAGTCATTATGTCAACATTTTCAATACATTGTGACCTCATGATAGATTAAAAATGTTACATCATTTAAGTAAATGAAAATGTGAATTATTCA
Organism: Calephelis virginiensis; assembly: GCA_002245475.1. Lineage (NCBI taxonomy): Eukaryota > Metazoa > Arthropoda > Insecta > Lepidoptera > Riodinidae > Calephelis > Calephelis virginiensis. The sequence goes on from NJDC01007458.1 coordinate 45,278, forward strand.
GTACAACTGTCAACAACGTCTGAATCATGGCCCACCTTAAAGAAAATCAGGAAAATCCATTAATCATTGAGAGAGAAATACCAAACACACAGTAGACTTGAATCTCCTCTTCGTTAAAGATCAGTCAAAAGAGTCAATCAGACCTATTCATTATTTTAAAGCCAACACTAGTTACAATGAGGACCATTTGCAAGTTTCTGGATTAACTACTGCATTAGCTAGTAACTTGGGACAAATTGCCTAATATTTGACAGTTTAACTCATTATTAAATTTAAATAAGAAAAGTGCAAGTTTATAAAATAAATAAACATTGTTAGTAAAAAATATTTTAACAATATTTCAGTATCACCTATTTAGTTCTAAATTTGGAATCACCACTTGTTTTTTTACTACAGAATCCAAATTGTCGGATTAAGTTTCATGAGGTTTGGTTACACATAAAGTTGGTTTCTTTATTGAATATTACCTGCAGGAATACAGGTGAAATGATGACATAATAATTATGCAAACAGTCCTTCTTAAATCAGCAAGATATCATTGATAATAATAATAATTCATTATTTAGATTAAGTATTTCATTATTCCTAATAAATACATTTTAAAGTTTATGATTTCTACAAGCAAGTTTCTGCCAATAAGTCAATAACACAAAAGCTATGGCAAAAGTGTACAGAAATCTATGTTCAATACTTCAAGTTAGAGTTTCTGATTTCGTCAAATATATTTATACCTGAATAGCAACCCGTCCATCCTCATTTGCAAGTGCAAGTATATGTTCGTAGCCTGGGGCTTCGCTGAACCGACATGCGAATATTGGTGGATCCAAGTCAAGGTTCTGTGCTAAGCCGGCATTCTGTAGTCCAAAGAATGACTCCTCGTTGTGTACTACAAGTCTTTTCAATATATAATCGTAGTTGAAGCGCGAATCTAGAAAATTAACACCTGTTAGCTTCCTCTAAAATATATCAATTAAAATAAGTTTGATAACACACTTACAAATACCCAGTTGGCGATCAATTACACTTTGCACGACATTCATTTTTATTTAATCGTTTGAAATAAATTCGTAACATTAAAAATTATATTGCGAGAATTTTCGAAGTACCGCTTATTTACCCGCAATTTATATAAATGACATTGACAGTTGACTTCAAGACTTTAGTACAATTGACATTTTGATTTGCGCTATTAATGAATAAATGTCTACTATTTTAGAAGATTTTCAACATTTACAAAAGGAGGAGGTTAAATGATCTTTTAAAAAACATGAACATACATATGCTACATGAACCTACCGTAACAAAACAAAAGTGAGCTTCAGATATTCTATAAAAAAGTTTTATTTTATAAAGCTGTGTGTTTCCAAGCAGCTGTGTGTATGTTGTCGTGACGTTGTCTTTGAATACAAAACACAAAAAGTTCTGGCTTCATTTCATTTTTGTCAAATACCTATCATCATCTCCATATACGTCTCAAGACGTTAAATTTAATATAAAGTAATATATATGTCTATGTATAAAGTAGATTTTTGTGTAACAAATTTTTATCTAACAGAGTGATTTCATATTATGTTTTAATAGTCATTTAATACTTTTTATTTTAAAACGTGATGTCAAGATATTAGGTGAAGGTTATAAAAAAATGAAGGAGCTATTTCTTGCAAAATAATCTTTCTGAGTAATTTTTATTGTAGAGTATAAGTAGTTTATACTAGTCACCCAGCGCGTTGCGCATAGTGATTATCACTGGATAATTCTGAATCATCTGAATTCTGGGTTATTCCAGAATGTTCTCCAAAATACCTTTCGTAACGCTGTGATTTGTAATAAAATAAATGTAACGTAAACTAGTACTGACAAAAAAAAATTGGGGTACTTAGTAATTAGTTTTTCATTAGTAGTTTTTGAATATTCTTAAAGATTTATTTTTTATGTTCTTGGTTTTTAAAATTTAAAATGCTAAACATGTAATTCTGTTACTAGCCTGTGATGTTAAAGCAAAATGCATTCTGTTAAAAAAATATGAATCGAACTTAAATCGAAGTCATGTGTAAAAATACAGGCATCTATCCAAGTAAATTTATTCATTTTAAAAAATGAAAGGATATGGTATCATTGAAATGATATCATTTTAAATAATGAAAGTTTATGGTAAATGTTGCAAGTGTTTTTGTCTTACTATTGAAATCCGCGACTTGATACGGAATTCCGTTTCTGAAAATTTCGGACGCAGGTAATAATATATAATTAGTAAAACTTCGCACGAAATTTTTTCGTCGCCTCTTCACAATGGGCCATGATGGCCCGTGATAGAATGTGCGATGATCGCCTCTATGATTGCGCTACCGTCCACACAATCGAGCATTACTTATTTGTGCTTTGGCAGGCGTACGAGACAGACGTCTTGACCTACTTAAATTTAGTTACAAAATTGTATGGTAGCTATTTCCAGTAGGGTAATGTTAGAGCTTTCGCATCACTTATTTTTTCAAAATAAAGTTTGTATTTCTGTTTTAATTAAAAAATACTTGTGTCATAGAGCCCCGCTACTGCAAATAATTAAAAAACGTTATTATCAGAATTGAGCAAACAGTTTTATGACTTTCAAAATCATTTCGTTTGATTGATGATTTGTAAGAAAAAAGTTAATATTACTGTACTATATAATGTAATGCAGTTTATATTTATGAACCGACCGGACAGTGTTATTTTGTACAATTTCAGATTACAATTTTGTAATAACTGTAGTAATCAGAAGGTAGCACTGTTTTGTTGTCCACTAAAGGCTGATTTTACCGACCATATTGAATTGAAAACTAAGTTTACTAAAACTAAGTTGCTAACATAACTATCAGTTAAGATTCTGTTGATAAGCTACTGCAATTGAAAATAGCATTGAAAAAATTCTCGTTTTCTACGTATCTGCTTACTATTGAAAATAGTTTAACAATAAAATATTTACAAATGTTTTCAGCAACGAAATTTTTATAAACTAGAATTGGCGTGACTGATGCTTCTGGCAATAATCTCAACATATTTTTACGTTGATCTCGTTAAAATTCAATTGTGAAATCCAGCCTAAGTCTATAACAAAAAAAACGTCTATTCAAAAGTAATCAAATCAATGCTAACTTGATTTACCATCGTCAGTTCGGTTTTGACTTCAGAATTAAAAGACGATGATATTTCAAGTAATGTACTGATATCGTTTACTGAATGTTAGTTATGAATTGAATGAAGACCGCCTATGATTGCGCTTGAAAGAAGTATCCGTTACTTTAATTAAACCTGAGTGCAACTGTTATATACTTAAAAAACGGCTGTTGGTTGCATTAGTAGCTATCGACGAACTTTAAGTTTACATATGACACAAGATTTAAAAAAAGTTATAACACGATTTAAGTTTTTTAAATTGCAAATAAAATTGCGTATTGAATGTCTAATGTTTTTTAGTGTGTTTCGACCTTTTTCCATTCTTTACTTATTGTGTTGTAACTTAAAATTTTGTAAAATATTGTTACAATTTATAAACTACAATATCACGCTGTAATTCCTACTTATTTTCAAGATGAATCATCTATCAATGTCTAATGTAGGCTCCCTGTCTAACGATCTAACGCTGACTGCAATACTAAAGATGGAATGGTAAATTCAGACTATAAATTTTTAATAAAGTACAAGTAGTTAACAACTACATTTTCTTAATTTCTTAAAGTTTGAATGTTTTATAATAATATTTTGTTCATAATCATAACACACATAAAGCCGAAACCCTTAACTCTAACATACATAGCCTATCAATCCTATTATGTTCCAATATGTTTCGGCTCGACTAGCTTATATCCGTTTTTAACCGACTTAAAAAAACGGTGAAAGCTGCGGATTCTACTCCTGTACATATATTTTCAAAATCAATTAAGAAGTTCTAAACCATTTTTATAACATAATTGGCCCGGGAAAGTTAATAAGTCTTACCGCGAATTTGTTTTCACGGATCGAGAAGGCTAGTGTTTAAGAGTTTCGAGGCGAGCAAATTATTTTTGGATTTATCCGTAAAAAATAAAGTGAAGATACTTTATCCGTAAAAAAACTCGTCAAATAAATTTTAACCTACTAACAATTTAGATCAGGTAAATAAT
>NJDC01007459.1:18054-43241 GCA_002245475.1 Calephelis virginiensis
CCGGTGACGCAAGCCCTGTTGTATAAGAAGTCCGCCGTCAGTTCCAGGCTCCGTGGCGGCGACATGCGCAGCGGGATCTCGGGTACCCCTCCCCTGTCCGCGGACTGTTTACGTAAACAAAGATATGCATAGGTTTAAAATACAGTCAAAGTTTATCGAATTAAAGGCTTTTTTTGAATGAAGAATTTAATATAACTTTATAATTAAATACAATATTTAATACGTTAAATATGGCACATCAGTTCTTAGGGTTGCGCGTTGTGAGTACTTTCTACGGTCACTGGCTGTCATTTAGCTTCTTTAGATATATCTTCTTTATTGTGGTAGTGGTAAACATCCTGCCGTTGGGATATGTAGTTTCTTAAGAGAGTAGGATCAATCTCCCTTTTTTTAATGGAAATCTACGTTGACACTCGGCCGCTTTCCGCAAATTATGCCAGACTCTTAAAGGCTAAAACCGCTCGGTGATCATCCTCTGTGCGTATCGTGTGACCACGGTATCTTCAAAGAACGCACCGCTGTCATCCTCACAACATTCCGTAAGCTCACCCACTTCAGAAGGTCTAATCTTCTTGTGCCAGCACTTTGACGACAGCAGCATGGGGTCACACCATGCTGCGTTACCTCAAATCCCGGCTAAATTTTAAGCCAACTGACACCCCATCAGTTGACTCATAGCCCCAACCCCCTTTTGATCGCTTTTTACGGCTGGTATATACGGATAGCCCTATTCGCCTTCCGCCATTTCAAAGGCCAGGATTGATCTACCTTACCATACCCTCTAAAATTGAACAAGACAGACAATTGAACAAGCATTGACATTGTGAGGATAGACAAGGAAGAGCTTTGGTAACAAACCAGGCGAGGTGCAGAACTGTACCATCTAAACATACATATTTAGGCTATGAAATGATGAAAATGTCTTGTTAGAAAAAATTGAAGTAAGATGAAGGGTCTTATCTTACTCGGTAATTAAGCCTTAATTACCGTGATTATTATCTTAATTATGAGCCTGAGGGGATACTTGGTGGTATAAAACAATATAATAATTAGGCGTTTGAAGAAGAAGGTACAAATAATTACCAAATTTATTATACATTCGCTTGTCGTAAAAAACGGGATAAAATTTAATGCTCAACCGATACTTGTTACGCAAGAGGTCACGTTTTGTGCTATAACAATCAAAGACGCTAAGTAAATGTAGAGACCAAATATTTAATGGATATTGCATTTCAGTTCTTTTATCTTAAAGTCTTCTAAACACCTTATTAAACATGTGCTCATAGATCCGACCAATAATTAATTAATTAATGAGATGTTACAGAATGTGCACCTCATTGGTCGAGAGGCTAGCGTACACGCCAAACTACATCGACAAACCGCGAGGCTCGGGTTCAATTCCAAACGGGGGCAGGCATTTGTGTGATAAACATTTAGATGTCTGTGTCTCCGGGTCTGGGTGATTAAATTGATTGTGGTATCTATTTAAGTATTTCTATGTTTGTTATCGTTAACTGACATCCATACCACAAGCATATTATTTGCTTACTTTGGGGGTTAGATTCAATTTGTGTAACTTGTAAAAAATAATCTTCATCCATACATGGTTATCCCTGTGCAGGTTTTGGGTTCTGCCAGGTACTACTATTGGTAAGAGGTGAATGTCAGTTGGTTTATCGCCAGCACCGCAACTAAGACTAAATGTAACAGATTTGAAAAGACTAACCTGGACTATTACCACCATTTTACCTCTTGCTACCTTCGTAATGTATTTGCTCATCAATGTCGTGTTCCGATCTAAATGTTGTGGTAGCCAGTAGACTAACATATGTTAGAGGTGTTAAACTCCAGACCCACCTTGACGACGCATCGTTCCCGCCTTTGGTGACTAGATGAAGTATTTTTCTTATCATAAAAAAATTGGTTTGCTTGTTTGACTTCTAATCTCATAAACAGATGTATACTAAAATGAATAGGTATATAAGACTGTAATTTTTATCGAGCTGTAAACCTGATCCAGACCAATAATAAGTACATTCGGTCCTACCGTGGGAACAGAAAAGACTTCAGAAAGAAATAAATTACAACAAAAAGGAATCAAACAAATCAGTAATATTGCTACCTTTAATTTTGAAATAACAAGCAATCGTCAAGCTAACTACTTAGAAAACAAACTTATATGTAACTACTGATGTTCGAACGAATTCATCTGACCTGGGATTCAAATCTAAGGTCTTTATGCTTTAATATCATTACAGTATTTTCACGCCCATATTCCCGAAGAAGTAGGCAGAGGCCCAACCAGGGCACCCATGACTAGCTAAAGACACTAGGTCCCATAATATCAAACATATCCAATCCCGAGCAACATTTTTTTCATTAGAAAATTGGATAAACCAAAAGTTCTTTTTGTTGCCCGACCTAGGAATCGCACCCGGGACGTCATGCAGTCAAGTCCAACACATGAACAGCTACACCACAGAGGCGATGATGATTTTAGTATAAATAAAAACAGCTAATCCGTGATATTCAACCTTAAAGCTTTTCCGTAATCGAATGCATGTAGCATTTCCTGATTAGTGTGTGCGTGGGCGAAGGAAACTTGCTTAGCATACTTCGCCTTTGTCTTAACTACTTCGGACTAGTTTGTTCGAGGAACACAAGCGATGCATCCGCTGTGTACCACCGAAGGTCGCATTACATTACATTTTGGGGTTCCGTAGATTTTCTTCCCTTTCTTCTTACCAAGTAGTTCGTAAAAGGCTAGCGTTGATTTCCTTGCTACTAACACTGTGTTCAAAACCAAGCGCCTCACTACAAAAAATAGACGTCTGTTTAATTACACTATGTTTAAAACTGACGTCCAACCAATAGCATGATGGTGTGGAATATGGATGACGTGGCAGTATATTATTGGTTGAGCATCTTATTTTAATCAGTGTTTAGTAACATGTGTTCATCGAGTGTCTAAATTGTGTTGTTGTAAGACGGCAAAAGTTTAGAAAAGAGTGCTACGGCTTGTCTTTATTATTATCGTCTCCGGACCCGATGATTGGAGACGATCGCCGCTGTAGACACTAGATGATACTGATTCGCTGGAATCTTATGGTCAGGTTTTTACGCGTTATATTATATCTGTCGCCATGAAGACAGTTCCCTTTTTTACCATGACTTTAAACGAATCATGAAAGAACAAAAGAAAAAAGACATTATTAAAACATCTTCTACAGTTGTATTATTATAAAATATATTAAAATTCTTAATTCACTTTGAGTCTTTTAATTGTTCAAGTTGTATTTTTTCAAACTCTTTAAGGGAATTTTAGAAAACACAAGTTTTTTCCATTCATTCATTGCAAAAGAATCACCTTTGCTTTCGTTGTTGTTGTTAAATTAAAAAAAATGTTAACTAATAATTGCAGTTTTCGTTCTGAAGTTAAAAGTAACTATTTATTCCTGTTAATAAATGTGAATGCAAACGATGAACTTGTATTTGAATATAAAGTTCCGTTAACTCTATTTCTTTAATGTATGTGTTAAAAACAGTAATTAATTTATTCTGTAAAATAAAACGTGTTAATCGCAGAATGAAACTACAATTGAGGCAATTTATTTTTTTCGAGCTGTCACTAGTGATGAAAATTAGGTTACATTTTATTATAAGACTGTATCGATAAATACTATTGCTTTGTTTTTTTTTATTGATCATATTTCTTGCATTCAATCAATCGCTTGTTATCGATAAGACTGCCTTTGTGTATCAATTAAAGTAAGTTTAGTCTTACGTCTTCCGTGTAAAGTAGACTGATCGACCGCGTTGTTTGGTAGCTCGTAAGATGCGAATGTAGGTTAAAGGATAGTGCCCATTTGGACGGGCCGGGACGGTGCGCATCGCAGCACAACAATCCGCCTAGATCGCTTGCATGCATTTTGTATGGAGCAATGCCCACTGTGCCATGCGGGGCGCATCAGCGCTTAATTTTCCGCGGCAGATTTCCGCACCCCCGCACGCATTCCCCGATGCGGCCTAAAGTGACCAAAGATAACGATATCACTAGTCAGAGTAGAACACTAATGGCATAATAGTTTAGTATAATAACTACTAGAGGCGCCACTTTCCATACTTGACGATTTTAATGTCGAGTCGCCTCTCTATTTTTTTGTTCTACTCTTTGGTAGCCTTGCACATCAGGCTTAACATCGCGGCCACAGGACAGCGACGAACCTATGACATCTATGGTGTCTACAGGCTACAGAGGGGTAACCAAATGCTGTTAAAACAGTATTATCTCAATAATATTAATTGTCATCGGAGAAAGACAACTTTATGACGTATACCATAAAATTGCTTATAAAAGCGAACATTTAGCAAGATGGAAATAATACTGCTATAAGCGTTTATGGTAGGACCCCAGTTATCTCTTACCGTGTAGGCGTGTGTGCTTGTTCGCTATCTCATGCCATAAAAATTGAACTTTCTAAAGTATAAAATTATACAATTTGTGCACTACAAAGTGTTATTATTCATTCGTTGGTTTTCTGCTATAACTTGATCACGAACTTATCTTTTGAAATACACATATGTCAGTGCTCGCTACGTTTCAGGCTAGTGTGTAAGAAAGCTGGCAACATACTGCCACGAAGGCCTCAACATTAAAGGCTTCTTGTTGGCGACGAACCGTTGCCACTGGGTGTCTTTATGTGACGTGTATCCTTACCATCACGAAACCCGTCTACCCGGCTAATGGGAAACCCGGATAATAATAGGATTGGAAAGCATACAAGCCATCCAATCCCACATTATAAAAAACACTCAAACATACCGGGGCTGAGTCCGCTGTGTCCTTCATTATAACAAATACAAGTAAAATATTTATTTTGTCCAATTTACTCAAGTGGTGCATGTATATTCGGCGCACATCGCGGAGGTGTTTTCATTTTTTGCACACAAAGGAATAAGGTTAGGGTTTCGTAATGTTCGCGTTACGTTCGACTCTCGCGCATGTGAAAGTTGCGATTGTTCGACGGATTTTGGGCTTTTGTGTCCGTTTATGTGGAGTGTGCATGTATTGTTGTGAGTATGGAGAGACAAGCGGTACCTATGGGCTAGTCGAGCTCTGCATGGTGATAGTGGATGCAATTTTATCAGGTCATTATTTTAATGTAAACAGAAAAACCCTCGGTTGTTAGGTATTAACTCTTGCGTTTGAAAATTTATCGGTGTCCCATATCACACCTCGACAGTGGAGATAATTGACGTTAGCGGTAGGAGCTAAGGATCAGTAAATCAGCTTTGAACTGTTTCGACACGACAAAAAACAACTAAAATTAAGACACGACTAAGAATAAGAAACGACGTAGAATTCGGAATATAAAACTAGAAACTAAAAATTAGAAACATATAAGTTCATATGATAAGAGTGTAGGTATATTTCAGGTCTGGAAGAGGATGTACGGATCAAGTGTTTTCGCTCCGCAACATTGTAGAGAAGCATCTGGCTGTGGGTCAGAGGGTTTTCTGCGGTTTTGTAGATCTCGAAAAAGCGTTTGATAGGGTTGTACGTAAGGAACTTTGGGACATTTTGCCAGATTATGGGATAGTCGGGTCCCTGCTGCGTGCGGTGCAGTCAATGTATTTAGACTGTAAAGCATGCGTGCGGGTGGATGGCAACATATCGCCTTGGTTTTATATTAATATTGGCGTCAAGCAGGGTAGTGTGTTGTCAGCACGCTTGTTTATCTTATATTTGGACAAATGTCTTCAAAGGTTAGGATCATTGAATGTGGGAATGCGTATGGGTGACCAAGTGGTGGTGAACTGCCTGCTTTATGCAGATGATGCTGTACTTAGCTCTACACCATCTGAGCTGCAAACACTGGTCACAGTTATGGAAGGAGATTGTAAAGAAAGGGGCTTACATTGGAATGCGATGAAAACCAAAATAACGGTGTGTGAAAGAGACGTAGCCAGAACGGATGTAAAGTTTTGGTTGATGATGTAAAGCTGGAACAAGTGAATGAAATTGTATATCTTGCTTGTGCTTTTAGCAGGGATGGAAGGTACACCGCGGATGTAGAGAGAAGAGTGAGTGCAGGGAATAATGTGAATGGAGCGTTGGGTAAGCTATTCCAAATCGAGGTTTTGAGTCAAAAAGCTAGACTCGCTTTGCATAATTCTGTGCTTATTCCAACTTTATTATATGGAAGCGAGAGTTGGGTATGTCAGAAAGAACATGAAAATAGGATAATTTCGGTCGAAATGAGAGCACTACGGAAAATCTGTGGTGTAACGCTCGCTGACCGCATTCGTAACAGTGAGATCCGAGAAAGAGTGGGATTGAAAGGAAGTGTTGGTGTTAAAATGCGAAAGGGTTATGCTATGCTGGTTCGGTCATGTGGAAAGAATTACAGACGAAAGATTGACAAAACAGACATACAATGCGAATGTGGATGGATGTATGTACCCGGGGAGACCAAGGCTGGCATTTCACGATCAGATCACTCGGATAGTATCCGAGGGTGGTGTCAAAAGTCTCCGAAACCGGCGTGTTGGTATGAAAAGGGTAATGAATGTGAACGAAGCAAGACAGTTTTGTCAGGATTGTGAGGTCTGGCACTCGATAGTCTCTGCCTACCCCGTAAGGGACTTGGCGTGAAGATATGTATGTATGTATGTGTATATAGATTTATTTTTAAAAAAATATGTTTATAAAGTAAGGTATAATGTACATTTGACTGGGCTAGCCCCAACTAAGAATTTAAAACATAACTACAGCTTTGGTATCCCAGTTTCGAAAGTACCAAAGGCTGAAACACACAGGAATATACAAAACTTAACCTTAAAACGTGAGTCCTGGTGCAGAGCCCGGGGAGGGACAGTGTTTCATGGATGAGGCGTATTGTCGTCAGTAGAAAAGTCGGACGCGTTTTCCTAGCCTTAAGAGGTCAATTGTTGAGTGATGGGTTCTTTGAAAGCAGTCTTTTTGACACGCTTGCGATCCTTGACATGTTAACCATACGCCTCGAGCCAGCTCGAGATATCACCTCCCTAGAATACACTACGGCCCTTATCTTCCTCATGTTAGAGCTCAAAATGTAGTGTGAGCTGTTGATAGGTAAAATGTGAAGTTGTAAGTCATATACGGCTATTATGAATGTGATGTGCCAGGTACGTTTATGTAGAACGAGCATACGAGCAATTATGTGAGTATATTTTTTTCTGTATCTCGGAAAAGGGCTTCCAACGGTTTTCGGAAAATTTTGTGTGCTGTGTGTAGCGGGTTTCGAGGGCGATGAGTAGATCTCACTAGGTTTTATTTTTAGAAAGTTTCGTTTTATGCGTGATTTTATTAACAATAAAAACCGCTACAATATCATCAGAATAGAAAGGTAAATTTTGTCATCATCCACAAGATTATAATAATAGCTTAAGGTTGAAAATCGGGCGGACCTGAAACCAAAAAACTCGGGGTGGAAATCTAGATTTCTCCTCTGATGCTGATACTATTTCCTCTTTTTTTACTAATTTTAAAAAAATGTATTGTAATTATATCAACTCAGATGTGCAAATGACTCAAAAGAGTAAGTAACCTGTAATAAGAGGTGGTACTTCTCTTTACAAATCTCAAATCCCGTACACTACGTTACATAAGTGTATAAATGCTTTAGACCTGACCAGACGACGACTGAAATCATAAACAAAGAAATGCACTATTTCTTTCTACCGAAAACTTAAACCGAAAACTACCGACTTCATTTGTAATATTGTATCGTTGTAGTTAACAAAATTATTTTTATCAAGTAAAACTCAAAAACAACATTTCTGATTGAAAATTAGTAGAATTGGGGCCATTAAAAACCCTTTTCTTTCAAATGAAAAAAATATATCAAAATACTAATGAACTATCATTCAGTAAAAAGTTCTAACGTATGCTGAGACTGAGGTCAAGTTTGCCATACTGCATGGTAAGGACGCATTCCGGCAAGCACTTACGCTGAGTGAGAAGGATCTTGTTTCTAGTAGGACAGAAAGACTTCGTCTTTGGTTTGGAAAAGTGGAAAGGAAATTTCGCCTATAGCAAATTCACACAAATTCCGTACGAACAATTCCTGATTATATGGTCCATAAACTTGTATGAATTTGTTGCGTTAGTTTTTTTTCGCAAAGGACGTCTCTAACAAAATTCAAAATGTATATGGTGGGGCTCAAAGCCCTGGTATGCCGTGCATTGTACGGACATATATTTATTATCCTCAATATCGTTTATGCGTTAAGGTTCTTTTAAACACGGACCATTTTGAAGCAAGTATCAATGTCAAATGTAATGATATTTTCTTCTTACAAGTTAGTTGCGAAATACATGTCGACGTTTGCCAACTGGGACGCACAAATTATGAAATGATGATGATGAAAGTGTGATGTTATTGTCAGGTGATGCGTCTATACTAGCTGCCCGCAGTGTATGTCGCTGCGGGGAGATTCCACGACGCTACAGTATACATCTGAAAGACAATACTACTCTTTGTGATGATCTCAGGGATATCATTGTTTTTCAGGACATATGTCTAGTCATTGTTTCATTAAAATTTAATGTAAAATTAAGAAAATTGATAGAAGAAGGCGTTACTTTGCGGAAATCCATACTTAAATCCAAATAAAATTATATAATTTGCAATTTTCCGCCAAAAAAAAATATTGCAAAATTGCATTTTGGCGGAAAATTGCAAATTAAATAATTTTATTTGGATTTAAATTACTTTAAATTTAAAGTACTACACTACTCCATGGTGGTAGTAAAGGAAGTAATCTTAACATATTAGTTTTAGTATCCAAGCACAGAATAAAAAAATGTATTCTATGGAGTTAATTATTAACTTAAGTTAACCACAAACGATCATAAAGTTCGTTTCCAAATTACGTTCCAGCGTTACAGGATTTAAGTGATCGTCATTGTTTGTAAAATGTTAGCCAGGCGAGATATTACATACAAGTCTGCACCTCCGTATTGGTGATCACGGTGTTAGTGGCAAACAATCTTAACACTTTTTACGACCTGCCTCTAACCACTTTACTACCCAAGATGAAAAATATGTATTTGCTTAATCTTCGAAAGAGATCAAAATCGAAAATACAAAAAAGTCATTATAGATGATACAGTTGTATTTGTTTTTATCCATCAAGTTTTTTGGGTTAGGGATGTGACGACCTCCTCACTAGCTCATGTCATATCCTAGTCATTTGATTTAACATTATCGTTTCGCCTGGTAAGATGCTAAGGTTTTACGGTAGCATACGAAAGTCTCAAGTCGTCAGCCTGATGTTCAAAACGTGAAAAAAAACTTGTTTAAGTAAGAAAAGACTTAAAAAGAAATAGCCCATATACTCTTTTACTTTTAGAAAATGCATCGTTTATTATCCTTCCTATACTGAAAAAATGTAAATAAATAAACACCAGGAACGAAGTCATGTGTCACGTGTAAACTACTTAGCAAATAAAAATGTAAATATAGTAATTTAATTCAAAAGTTTAAAGTCTAAACACGTTCTGAAACATGTGCCATTTGAAATTATCTTCTTTTACTTGAAAACAGCTTAGCTCGGTCACATTACAGCTTGACCCGGCGGCCATTGACTTGAACTCGACATCTGATTATGCACTTTGGTCCGTGGTGCTGATGTTGCCTTTTCCACTTCGTTTTTTTATAGCGAGATAAAAATTTTGACATTGCCATTCAATAAATTTTTAGCCTAAGAAAAAATAAAGAAAATTTTGAGAAAGTAAAGATTTCTTTTACAACATAGTCTCCTTTCAATTCAATACACTTGGACCAGCGATGCTCCAACTTTTTTAACCCGTCAAAAAATACGATTTCCCGAGGTCTTCAAAATAGGCCTCTGTGGCGGCGATGACCTAATCATTCGACCCAAACCTTTTGCCTGCGAGTGACTTTTTCAGATTTGGGAACAAGAAAAAGTCACATGGAGCCAATTCTGGAGAATACGGTGGATGGGGCAGCAATTCGTAGCGCAATTCGATCAATTTGGCCATGACAACGGCGGAGGTGTGAGCCGGTGTTGTTGTCTGGTGTGAGCAAACGCGGCACCCATCGCGCCAACAACTTTTTCATACCCAATTCTTCGTGCAGAATATGTTGCATTGTCCCATCTGCGATGCCTACAGTCTCAGCTATCTCGTGAATCTTCAGTCGCCTGTCTGCCAACACGAGATCGTGGATTTTTTTTACGTTTTCTTCTGTAGTAGCCGTTTTCGGTGCACCTGGGCGTGGCTCATCAGAAACCGACGTGCGGTCACGAGCAAACTCGTTGAACCAATTTTTCGCCATCGAAGGAGAAGAGTCACCGTACACAGCATCCAAGCGCTCTTTGATTTCGCTCCGCGTTTTCACTTACAAAAACAAGAATCTAATCACCGATCGATATTGTTCTTTTTCCATTTTTGCAAAACCGACCGACACGCTCGCTTCCAAAGGCTGTCGAAACAAAACAAATGAAGGGAAAAGACTGAAAACTACTTAATAGACTTAAAAAAGTATTTACTGCACGATAGTAAAACTCTTTTGTAATAACAACGCCGTGGGGCGATGAGGCTAAGTAATTATTGAAGGCCCCTCGTATCTTTATGTATAACTTTTTGCCATAATAAATAGTTGAACCCAAAATCAGTCTGCTCTCACATCGTATCCAAATAAACATCATTTAAGGAAAAATCTCCGAATTGAGAATGATTAGACCAAGGTGTTGCGGACCAATTGCTTGGCTGTATGTTGGTAAATGTATGAACAGATATCGATGAATCGATGATGTATGCAATAACGCCATAAGCCGAAGTGTATTGCAAGCTAACTGCGGCATGCAGACAAATCCGCATAATGTCTTATAACTTATCAAAATTTGTTAAAACCGATGTAGCAGTTATAAAAGTTTAAAATACCTTCTTTTTCATTGTCATCAAACCATTTGAAATTCTTATTTCTGTTGCTCTTCGTTTCTTTTTAATTTTGAAACTAGATCTAATATAAAACTGAAAGTTAAGACTTGATTTTATTTTAACAAGGTGACAATAGCATATAAACAATGGTTACAATTGCAACGCAAAAAGTCTAGACTTCACCTTTCACTCCAAACATTTGCTAACTAAGTGAAGGCGACGAGTTTTCAGATTATTGTTCAAATGTGAAATGTTTCACATGGTCAGCTGACAGCTCAGGTTATATGTTCAGTCATAATATACACTTGCATGTCTCCTCACAGCTAACAATTTGACTAATATTCAAATTTAGAGTTTACTAAAAAGTAAGTAATTATCTTCACGCCCATATCCCCGAGTAGGTAGGCAGAGGCACAACCAGGGCACCTACGACAAGCCGAAGACACTAAGTACCACAGTATGGCAGGTGGCAAGTCTGTCACCAAACGGGCACTTATCCAATCCCGAGCAACGTTTTTTTTATTAGAAAATTTGAAAAACCTAATTTACTTTTTGTTGGCCGACTCGGGAATCGAACCCGGGACCTCATGCAGTCAAGTCCAACACCTGGACCGTTTGACCACAGAGGCGATTACCAGTGTTTAATAATAATTACTGGAATTGTAATTAATATGATGTATGTCTGCTGTTTTGTGGGTAATTCATTTTGTACAACGTCTCATTTAGAATGTTTCATAAGCAGCTTATACTGATTGAACTCATGCGGTGTCCAGTCACCACAATGTTGTAACACTCCATAAATATTGTATTATCAAATGCTAAATTATTTTGACTGACAGTCTTGAAGCTGGAGCTTGTGATGCTCGGTTAAGGCACAGCTACAAATACAAATTTGATCAGTCATTTTCTGTGAATTCGTAAAAAGCCTTACTGTAATGATTTTTTTTTATTTATAACCTCGTCATCGTTTTTGGTCATTTTATAAAAAAAAAATAAAGCCACTAATCTAATTGTTGAGACCTTTGTCCGACAGTGGGAGCAATGTAGGTTATTTTGAAATGTATTCATTACATGGTTATTTGATGTTTCCGTGTCCACTATATTAAAAAAATTGAAATTCATAAGCACGCTGATTGTAATAATTTTTTTTCGTGAGACACAAATGTCATCCATTTTGGTCGACGTCAGTGCGCGGTGTGATCGTACTAAAATTGTGAAATAACCCTAATTCCAGTCTTGAAGATGGTCCCTAGTACAAGAGGATCTATCACAGTGTATCAAATATCGTATTGTTTCAGTTCGAGAAGCAGTGGTGGTTAGACGCCGGGGCGGGCTGCTGCGCCGCGCCGGACGTGCCGCGTCGGGCGTGCGATGCGGAGCGGTCCCCGCCCGAGCCCCCGCCCGCCAACACCAGCGCCATACCAGCGCTCACTGTCGACACACACCACACTAAAGGTGAGTACGCCGGATAGCCGCGCCCGTCTCTACCCTCGGCCACACGTTGTACTAGAGAGAACCAAGACTACATCACACTTGCAGTCACTATTACCACACGCTAGCCAAAGTATGATCCATACCCATTGCAGAAAAGTAGAAATAACGAAGTGGAGCCGAGTCTAGCTGAGCTTTCTGCCACCATACACCATACAGAAAGTGAGCACACACAAACGAAATATGGACAAAACGCTTCAATTTTTTTTATGTGTCAGTATTGAACCTAGATCTTACCTAATTGGATCCAAGGCATTAAAACGTTTCACTGAAAAGAGAACGAGAGAGTTAAAGCGTAGGTGCTCGATATTCATAGGACCAGTAAGCATGTTCATTTCACTTTTAAATCCTATTAATATTATAAATGCGAAAGTTTGTAAGTATGTATGTATGGATGTTTGTTACTCTTTCACGCTCGAATGGCTGAACGGATTTGTCTGAAATTTGGAAGACAGATAGATTGTGACCTGGATTAACATATAGGCTATTTTTAATCCCGATCGCACACCGGGTTTCTGTGAAAACGCGGGCGAAGCCGCAGGTAGCAGCTAGTATACTTTAAATCTGTCAGAGATATCGCTCAACACAAGGAAACCATTTAAATGTAAATTGTAAAATGTTTCTTAGTTGATTCAAACTATTATAATATTTTTAACGACAAAAAATAAAGTCAAAAATGAGTAGATTTCTAACAGTGAAACCTTCAAATCAGTTTTATGTAATATATTTTCCGTGGAGTAAATAAAGTCAACGAACGACCTTATGTTGTTTTTATAGCTTCTGGACCTTGGTGTAAGGTAATAAAGGTCGAGTATCGGAACGATACTTTGCAGCCTCGGTACACTTTGTAGCGGGGACCGGGCTCGTAAACATTTGCTGTTCCTTTACATTCTTTTATGGCACAGGACGCAATAAGCGGACGTCCAAGATATAACTTTGACTTTTTATAGGATTGATAGGCTGATAGATTTGCTAGGTTAAACGGATTTCCCGATAGAGATACACGTATAAACGTCAAAGATATTATTGATGGTCTAGTCTGGTTCTAGATGGTCTTATGGACTACGCTACCATCTATAAACATAAAAATGTTCCAGGATTTCCAGGAATAGGTGAAGTGGTGGTATCAAACCGGGTGAGTGGTCCCAAAACTACCATTAAGACTTAGTCACCGCGATACAGACAAATCCCCGTGTTGGTCCGAGTCCCTTTGCAGAATAGACCATCTGCCTTCCTACCAGGCATCTCGTAAAAGGCGAAAATAAGCTTACAGTCTCTAGCTACCTCACATTTGAAATCAGGTTGAATTTCGCAGCAACTCACCCGGATTGTTACCACCGCCTCATCTGTTCCTGCCGCCATAATGTCATGACGAGTACCGGTTTTGGAGGGTAAGGTAGCCGGTAAACTTACTTTTGCTCAAGGCCTAAGATCCTGGCCTCAGGTTGGCAACGCACCATTACACCTTTGCTGTCTCTAGGCGGCGTGAATTTCTTACCATCAGGAAATCTGTCTGCTTGTTATTGTTGTTTAAAGGAATTTTAAAGTCTGATATGTATCTAAACTACCACAGAAGTTTTCGTTACGGTGTCAAATACACCCTGTATGTTTAAAAACGAATAATATCTAAGGATTTACACACAGTGTGACAACCCTAAGTTAAAACTTTGAAAATCAATGTTATCGAGATCCTGCGCTTTTATACTTGGATTTTAATAGTAATACTGACTGCTGTAAACAATTTAAAAACATTAGTAACAGTTGTGAGAACTAAGGGATAATTCAAATAAAATTAATTTGAAGTATCTTCACGCCCATATACCCGAAGAGGTTTAGGCAGAGGCACAACCAGGCAGCCATGACTAGCCGAAGACACCAAGTCCCACAAAGTGATAGGTGGCAAGCCTTTCGCCAACCGGGCACATATCCACACTCGACCAACGTTTTTTTTTTCATTAGAATATTGGAAAACCCCAATTTTCTTTTTGTTGTCCGACCCGGGATTCGAATTCGGGACCTCAGGCAGTTAAATCCAACAACTGAACTGCTAGACCGCAGAGGCGATAATTAATTTGAAATCTTAGAAAACATAAAATTGATACACGAAATAATTTGAAGATGTCTGATCAATTAGTGGGTTACAGGATTTCTATCGTACCCTTTAGATTTACTTTAACAATACACAGTTTAAGAACCAAAGGATTTGGTTCGATTTTGTTTATTACTGGGAAACTCATAGGAGTCGGAATGTGTGGTATAAATAAGTTTAAACTATCTACGCCATCACATTAATGCCAATTAAATACGTAGTGTGCAGTTTCCCCCCGATCATAGAAGACCTCGCCACGTGTTATCGGATCCCTCGGACCCAATAACCGCGGCAAACGCTATTCTCCCAACTCCAAACCGGAACACGACAATCTCACGTCATCACCTTAACATAACACTACACCGTCGCCGCCGGTCTCGGCGACGAAGACCTCTCTTGCGCCCGGCGCCTAACGCCGAGCGACGAGCCACAAATACTCCTCCACCAAGTCCACCCAGTAACCAGAACGCAGCACCAAGTCGAGGTACGGTCTCCCGGGAGACAGCCCTTGGTGCTGGCGTTGTAGGTAACAGCCCAATCCATCTAAATAATGATGTCTCGGGCTGAGCACTCTGCTCGGCCCACAAAGTTCGGTGAAGTTGTAAAAAATCGTAAGATTAGCAACAAATTAGTCATTCAAAAAAAAAACAAGCAACTGCTAAGTTACGTAACAGGCAAAATCGTATTGTCAACACATCAATAAGATCTTTGTTTTCGGTAGAATCGTATTTTGATAGTGCTCGTTTTAGGTAGGTATGTGACGTGGTTTAATGTGCAATTTATCGAACATAACTTAAATGAAACGTTACAGTTAGCACAAACCGTGTCAATATAAATGTAAGCATCGGAATTTCTTTTTATTGCAAGCCCCATTCCGAAACACTTACGCGGAATTGTGATTCAAAAGCCCCCTAGCTACCTGGCACCCCCCACCCTGTACCGTTTCAACCCCGTACGACGCTTAATGCTTGTACCGCGTTAGTTCACCCCTAACCCTGTAATATGCGCGTGCGTCGGTTTTTTTAATGTTAAACTTTCATGAAGTGTATTTAAAATGTGCCGTTTGTGATTGAAAATCGAGCTATGTCTAGATTTAAGTGTATATAATGGATCTGTCCTTACCCAAATTGGAATATTTTTCTTCCGAAGACGAACTCGACATAGATGAATTGTAAGTTTATTATTGCTTTGTTTTCAATAGGATTTTGTCCAATATCTTGGGTGTTGGTTACTTAAACTATAATTTTATTAATACTGTTGTAAAGTTGCTACCTACGTATCTGTATATACAGACAAGTAGTACACGGTGTACTTTATAACTTTTTGCAGTTAACGAACGCTCACTATATGAATGTGCATGTTTGGTTGAATCTCCTGAGATTTGTTGGTATTGTGCGATGTTAAACTTTGCGCAATTGCAATAAGGCTTTAATTGTATTTAAGACATTTAAAGCAGCCCCATTGGAACAGGTAAAGGTAACATTATTGTAATACTAGCTGACACGGCAGACGTTGTTCTGCTATATTTTTATGTGATTTTATTAACAAAAAATTAGGTTGAGTCACTCTTATCACTTAGGGCAATGAAAAATAGATGTTGACCGATTCTCAGACCTACTCAATATCCTCACAAAATTTCACGAGAATCGGTCCAGCCGTACGGGAACGAACATTGTGACACGAGAATTTTATGTATAGTGGAAAGAAGTAAGAACTGTATTTGTTTAACATGAATTTGTGCCAGTGAGATAGATTTTGCCACCACATTAATTCACTAGTATAGGAGAGTAAGCTTAAGTAAAAACCTATGTAATATTATCATAAAAAAAATAGTGTTTACTTTTACATATTTACTAATCACCAATTATACCAATTTTCTAATGCACAAAACTGAATATTTATCATATTAACCGAAACATAAATCTTAATCTCAGCTAAAATAAAACAGAAGAGGGTTCGTATTCAAATTTTGCTTTGATAAAAGTATTCATGAATGTTGTAATGAAATTAAATATATTATTAATATGCTGAATATGGTAGTAAGTAAGCAGGATATTTGAGTATTATAGTCTGTATATATACTACGGGGATACTTTTGACTTTAAATTGACCTGTAAATATTTTTACTAAAAGTTACATCATAAACCACAATTTACAAAAACATACAGGTTTAACAAAAAAATGCTTCATGACATGAAGCAGCACCTGACAATAAGTTATTTCAATGCTGTTATAGGTATGAGGAGATCGGTATTGTAGCTATTTTTTTATTACACCATCTCAAAGACCAACTGAAATACTACGACTATAAAATTGGTAGTCCCTTTCATATTTAAAGAGGAGTGAAGCAAGGCGACCCTTTGTCATCAAAACTTTTTACAGCTCTAGTACAAGTAAAAGTCAGTTTTTAGATGTCTTGATTGGTAACATTATCGAATAAATATAAATTGAGACCCTCAGCCATCGAAGATTTGCTGATGACATTGTGATACTGTTCGAAAGTCATACTAACACTCAAATCATGCGTCACATGTTGGACTTCGCTAGCCTGAAAATAGGATTAAGTATGAAATATTCTAAAACTAATGTATGACGAACGGAAAGAAGATACCTGTTAGTGTCTAAAATAAAAATATAGAGTATAGTACTATTATTTAAATTATGCGCTTCGGCGTTACACTTTTTACTCTTTTCAAACTTTTTTTTAAATTGGCTGACCTAATCTAAATTTAAGCGATTAGTTATGTAATAACAACTCCATATATATAATTATTTAAAATACATTCGGATTTCCGAAGCTTCACGAATATAGCCGAAACGCATAATTTAAATATATACGTAAATTCCATTACGTAAAAGTACGAAACAGAATTTAAAAAACATTAATATCATGCAACATATTGCAGTAATATTGGGATCATATGAAATGGAATTTTATTGAATTTCAATATAGAATTAAATGAATTTAGTTTGGAATAATTTAATTCATTGCAATTTATTTTAATGTATTCATAATTAGTATTTTTTTTCAATGTAATAATGAGCAAAAATGTTTTATTTTCTAAGTACTGTTTTGAAGTAAAGGCTTCTTATTATTTTATCATTATAAAACTAACTTATTTTAGAACGCTATATACTCGTAATACTATAACGAGTTTTCGTTGTTCTGTCCTAACTATGAGTATTGATTCTTTTTTCATATGAACCTTCCGCTGTCAATCAATAACCAACACAACAAGACTAGTTCTGAACCTAAAGTAGTCTGAAGCTGAACTTCGCCATTGAATCAGCTGTAAATTTATGTTGTAACAGCTGTTAATTCGGACAAATTTAAAAGCTCTAATCCTATCTATGAAATACAGCTTTTTTATAACTGCGGAAAATAATGGATATTACAATTTTATCCTTTTTGATTTGTCACGAGCTTTCATTGCAGTTCCGAGAAATGTGTATTGTTTCTTTAGTTAACGAGCTGATGTAATGAGCTGAGTTCCGTCATTATGTTGGCAATTGTTATTACATAGATTACAAGTAAGAACTTGTTTATTTTTTTAGTGTTAACAGATCTTCCCAAATTTAGAATTATTTTAGCTTTACTGTTTTTTTTTTACGAATAAAACACAGTAACGCTAAACTTTAAAAAAATGCAAGAGTTTTTAAATTTCTATGTTTTGGGATCAAATAGGTTAGCCCCCAGAGGCTCCGCGTCAACCTTGTTGCAGCTGCTAAGAAATTAACAGGTGTCGGCGAAAGATCGTTAGCTGTACCGTAAACCGATTACGGAACTTCCAGTCGGTCTCACCATTTAACTAAACCGTTTGTCGATTGTTCGCGTTTTAACACTAAAATAACATAACAGACTACTATAATGTTATAGTCGCGATTTTGTGAATCTTTTGCTCTCTGTGTACAGTGTAAGTATTTTTCAAGGCAGTGATTACTGAAGTGGAATATGCAGAAACTAGGATTTCTGTAGAAAGTAATTAGGGTTCCTCGAAATATCTGTATGGGGAGTAACCGAGATTAAAAAAAGTATTGATAAAGTAGAATTTAAACAGTAGAGTAAGTTTTTACATTACAAGATAAATTTAATAATAAATAATTATCCCTGGACAAGTCACTCAAATTGAATCTAACCCCAAAGTAAGTAAATTAATAACAATTAAAGTATTTAAATATTTTATATAAAAATAAATCTCTAATCTTGGTCATCGCATCACAAGTGAACGGATGGCAAATTTTATAATTTTTGAAGTGAAACTTCTTTAGAATCGTTCTGATTTCAAAACGGGTGCAACGGAAAAACGACAGGTAAGAGACACAAATATATATTCATCACATTCTTTTGTCGATTTTCTGAGTTTCACTTCTGTCGTGTGTGAATAGCACACACACCATTTTTTGTTAGTTATTGTAAGAGGAAGGTTCATATGAAAAAAAAAACAATGTTGATAACCGGGATAGTAGAACTCTGTTGTATCAGCTAGTTTTAATATATTTGTAACTAGGGTTTCTATTCTGAAAACGTTTGATTTCCTTTGAACGATCCTTTGATGTAGAGTTCCATAAAAGTGGAGAGTTGATGGATGTTACGATAATTTAAAAGTTTAGGGCACCTACACGGTCGGATGTTGGTCTAGCACAGCCTTTCCCAAAGTGGGCGATAACGCCCCCTTGTGGGCGCTGGAAGCCTAGAGGGGGGCGGTATAAATCTTGAAAAAAATGTTTTTTTTTTAAACTAGGCGCAACAAATATGTTATTGAGGTTATTGACAAGAAAAAAACGAGGGGGGGGGCGCTACAAAACAACTGATTTTCAAAGTGGGCGTTACATGAAATAAGTTTGGGAACCTCTGGTCTAGCACTAGATGTGTTGACGCAACCGCATATATAACTGTGGCACCGGCATAGATATACTTTTTAGGTTTCTTCGTTATGTAGGCAAATTTTCAACTTGTTTGCGGTATAAAAATACTAGTTGATTAATGGGAAATTAATTGATTTATAGAGTGTCCCTTCGTAACTTATTTTAAAATGTCATTAATACTTTTTTATCTTTGAATGCATTTGAACTCGTGTCTTTATTTTAACTAGTGGTCGCCTGTTGGTCGAAATTCGACCATAATAAATTTTATTATCTTGTTGATAAGAACGCCATCTTCATTTCTCAAGACCAACTACTTTGTTTCCAAACTTTTTAGTGCGCCATCTGTGATCTTTTATCGTTATCATCGATATATTTGTTTGTGTGTGTCAAATGCATGGTAGTGTGGGTAATGTTTTAATTATTGATTTAATGTACTTAGTAAGCATTATTATTGAAAAATATTAGCGTTCTGCACTTCTCCTACACATAAACTATAAGCGTGCCAAATTTTATGCGCCTGCGACCGCTCAATTTTCGTAAAAAGGGTTTCAAAGTTTTCGCATCACGTATTAATATACAGTCAAACCTGGATAAGCGAGAGTTCAATGGAGCACAATCTCATTCTCGCTTATAGAGGTTTCTCACTAACCCGAGTTTCTCGCTAATACAGGTACGTGGGTAGCGTTTCTCGCTTATAGAGATCACATCAAGTATGAATATAGTAAATATGTAATATGGTAGAATTATGTGCTTAAAATGCACAATATATGTATATTATTTTAAATGAAAGCAAAACAAAAATGTATGTACTGTGTAATTTTATTTTATTTAGAACTTATTTACATTTAAAAAAATCCGTCAATAGAGTTTGGGTTTCTGTTTTTGTATTTTGAATACTTTTCTCTAGTTCATAAATTTTGTCGAATACTGCTTGATCAACAACTGCCGCGTATTCAAAGCACTGATAGACCGTCTCCAATGCATCTAAAGCTAGCTTCATTGGAATGATCTTTATTTCTGTTTTTGGAATCTGTGCCTCGTCTTCACTATCATTTCCAGCAGTACAGGTATTCACACAATTCTTAACGATATCGTTGTCGGTTTGTTCTCCAGCGGTTATTACGTCGTCGTCAATTTGAAAAATCTTCGAAGCTTGGTATCAACATATTGGCTTCGTGAGACACAAGCTTAGTCCATTCGTCATTGCTAGGTCCAATTTCAACATCATTTTCCCTTGACAGGTCTTGATCATCTGTACTTTTCCGAAACCCAGCTTTCTTAAAGCAGTTTTTGACAGTTATGTCATTGACTAAGTACCATGTTTTTCTGGCAAATTTCATAGCTAGAAGTACGTTAATGTCAGGGCTACTGTTGTAGACTTGTTAGAATATGCTTAACGACTTCTTCTCTACGATAAAAGCGTTTAAAAGTGTGAATGATGCCTTGATCTAATGGTTGAAGTTTACTAGTAGTGTTAGCAGGTAAAAACATTACTTTTACGTTTGCAAGTGTTGGTAAGTCCGTATGAGCAGCACAGTTGTCAATAAACACCAGAATTTTTCTTTTGTTTATCTTTATTTGTTTGTCAACTTTTTTCAACCAATCTTTGAATAATATCTTTGTCATCCAAGCCTTGGTATTATTGGCATAATCAACGGGTAGAGTTATCACACCTTTGAAACATCTATGTCGCTTTGATTTCCCGATGATGAGAAGTGGGAGTTTATCCGTACCACTCATGTTTACACAATGGAGAACTGTAAGGCGTTCATTGCTTTGTTTCCCTCCATGGTATTTTTCGCCTTTAAACGTAAATGTTTTGTCTAGAACGCACTTGAAAAACAAAGCAGTTTCATCTGCGTTGTAAATATCGTCTGGTTCATACCCTTCTAGAAGATTTGGCAGATCTTCAGTCCAGTAGTTGCACACACATTGGTCTACAGATTTACTTTACCCAGCTTCTTGAAAGCTATATCATGACGCATTTTAAAACCCTCTAACCATCCGTTGCTAGCAGAAAAGTTCTGGATTCCTAGTTTTGTAGCAAATTCTTTTGATTTTTCTTTTAACAAAGGTACATCTATGGGAATGTTCTTATCGAGAGTTTGTTTTATCCATTCCAACAGGCACTTTTCGATATTGGGAAATTCAGAAACTCTAGCCCTTTTAATATTTCCATGTCCATCAGAGCAGTCAGACTTTATAGAGTCTTTTGATTTTATAATAGGTGGATTCTGGTAAATTAAACTCCTTCTGAATTTCATTTCGCGATTTTCCTGATTCAAACGCCTTCACTATTTTAAGTTTATCACTTAATGACAGTACTTGAATTTTTCGTTTTGACATGATGTAGAACAGAACTTTCCTTGACAACTAATTACTAGAAACTGAGTAAATCCTACTTACAGGACAGTACACAAGCACACGTGTCCATTCGAAAAGAATGCGATAAAATGACAATGTTATTTAGTCCCACGAAATAGAATAGGTACAATATCGACGAGAAAACAATACAAAACAAAGGTAGAAAGTTTCACGAAAGCTAAGAATGAGTTATAAAATAGCAGATGTTAAATTTGTAATTTGTTTTATCATATACATATTCCTCCTGAATAAATAAAGATCAACTGTCGCTTATAGAGGTCTAGATAAGTAGCAGTCTCACTTACAGAGGTCCACGCGGGAGAATCGTTACTCTCTTACAGAGATTTCTGTTTCTCGCTAATAGAGGTTTTGGGAGCTTAAAATGACGGGTCCTGGCTATTACTCTCACTTATAGAGTTTTCTCACTCATCCAGTTCTCACTTACCCAGGTTTGACTAGATACTATACAGAATACAGTATTTATGTTTTAAACTAAGAATATTGTTTTTTCATTCATCATCACCATCGAAAAACTAAATAAAATACAAGTATATTTACATATTTAAAGGAGATCACACACACATATTTTTATTAGTTCTTAGTATACGATGTTTCGTCTCGTTAATTACAAATGTAACTAACTTCCAGTGGACTTTTTGCCCGCGGGATACAGTTGGAAGAATTTGTTTTAAATTATGACTTTACCGCGTTTATTATAACAGGTAGTTGGTATCAGTAGGTTTACTACCCTGTCTCACATAAATAGGGAAACTGCACACGTTCCATAAACTTACTCACGCATGAGGCTTCACAAACCAACCTCAGGTTGGCAACGTACCAATGCCACCTTTGACGTGTATTTAAACAGTGGTATGATGCCTATAGACATAGGTGAGCTGTATTTCTAACCGTTAGGGAATCCATCTGAGTATCAATCCCATATTAAATACTACTACATAACCAATGAAGTTATTTAGCATCGTTGTTTGTTAGTTGTTGTATACCCTGGTAGTAGTACCTCTGCCTACCTCTTCCGGGATACGGGCGTAAAGATACTTTTTTTCTAATATTAACTAGCTCATATTTTTGTTCCAGTGTGGGAGATAGCAGTCCCCCCCTCAAAGAGGTGGCGGCGGCGGTGGCCGGCGTGCGGCACAGGGCGGGCGCGGGCGGCACGACGACGGCGCACAGCAAGCAGCTGGCGGCGGGCGGGGCCAACCACCCGCCCCAGCCGCAAGGTAACAAACGTATGATCAACCAATTGATGTTATAATTTACCATCATACTCTTCTACAACTATTTGACTACTGCTGACTAGAGTTTCGCAAACTGCACTTTGAGTAATCCTTATGATTACTCAAAGTGCAGGTTGCGAAACTCTTGAAGAAAGGGGTGGTCAATTAGTTTCATTTGGAAACCATATTTGAAACTAGAGTGTAAATAATGTGATCTGAGAAATTCTTTCCTTGAGTCCTATGATGTGTCATAGTTTATTTTTAACCAAATTATCGGGTATCGATAAAAGGCGTCTACTTTTTATCGATACCCGATAATTTGGTTATCGTGTTTTGTTTCTCTGTGTTTGAAATATTTGTCGGAATGTGTTAAATCGATGGCGCTGATGTCGTAAACGTGCGATATCCCAATTTTTTATTCAATATACACCATGGCAAACGTTATGACAATAGCACTACAGTAATTTTATACCATTTATTTAATTTAATGGATTGTACTAGACATCATTTCCGTGAACGATACAAGAACATTACTTTTTTCGACACCACGTTGACCTATGTAAAGTAGTCTATCTGGGCATGCATATGAGCGCTCATTTTGAAGATGAGAAAATGAAAGGGTTGAGCGCGGTTCTCACTATTATTGGCATGACTCTTACTTTGCCAATAACTGTAGTATAATACATTTAGTGATTTCGGTTTTATGGAGAATTGAAATGCATTCTCCATCGCAATGTTTAATAAATTATTATTCAACCAGCAAGTTACTTACGCAAAACCTGTATAGTTATTTGTTCTGGTCGAAATACATGAACATGTATTAGGAGATAATATACATAAACATACACACGTTTGCACATAAGTATGTTAAAGGTAATTTTACACCGAGTCGTAAAAGTGGTTGAACATTTTTATACTTAGTATAAATAAAACAAAAATGCTAAGTTATGTAGGAATTAAATATTTTAGCGATTTAGTTGTTTGCAAATAGTTAACTTTTTATTCCTTTTTTGGGAACTTTTGTGTCTCAACTCTCGTATTTGTTCTTATTTCTTATATTATAGTTACATCCATTGTTACTTTTTTTTATAAATTCATTGCATGTTCATAGTTTGTAACTGTTACATAGTGCACTCCAAAAATAGGTGTTAAAATGTTTAATCAGTGTTTATTACATCTAATAACATAATATATGTCCACATGAAATATAACATGATTAAAATGAATTTTGGCTTTCTCTGTATAAGACTTACTGCATACAGAACAGATTTCATCCATTTGACTTTTTAATTTAGAAAAAAAAACATTTTGATTAGGTTATTCTGTTTGTGGACATCTTTTATTACATACAGGTAATGAACATGGTCTAAAAATTTGAATACTTATTTTGGAAAGTTTTTACCTATATTTTTCTTAAGTTGTGGTATTAAAGGTCGTACTCAAAGACGTCTAATCACTTATTAAATCATCATTTTCCATACAAAATTGTGCCATAATGAGAGATTAAATGTTACGTCTCAGTACAGCCGTTCATGTTGTAAACGTTTATACTCATACCTATATTACTCCTATTTGTAATAATGTCATTTTAATTTTCAGTTAGATAAATGTTTTTTTGAATGCGCAAAAAGCTTTTTGTTACTTAATTTTAGTTGCAGTTTGTATTTGGATGTAATACTAACATGTTGGTGCGTTTTGTTTCCATGCGGGGCGCAACCGACACGTGGCGGCGACGATCCGACACTGCACGACCCGACCCGACACAGGTTCCGGTTGTGGTGGCGATGGCGACTACCAGCTGGTCCAGCACGAGGTGCTCTACTCCTCGTCGAATAGGTGAATACATTTTACTACACTACTAGTAGATACATCATACCCACAAGTATTAAAAACAATGAGATCATTCTTGGCACCAGTCGCGATGGGACTGGAATATTCTACAAATTATGTGTTGATTTCGTCAAGTTTGTCAACATGTTTTTGAGACCTGAATGTCTTACAATAGGATGGTCAACTTGCTCGTTTTCCTCCTAAGAAGGTTTCATGTTTTTAAAAGCAATATCTCCCATCTTGAAAAGGTTGTGAATTGGCACTGTTATATTAAAATATGTATATTGTATAGTACTACCACGCACTACTATTTAAATAATGCGCATCGGATTTACATTTTTTACACTTATACTTTTATTTTTAA